>BLKR01006507.1:0-37977 GCA_011170035.1 Teleogryllus occipitalis
TGGACCTTGCGCTCCGCCTCCTGTTTCTGCAGGCGCAGGGCCTCCTGGACCTTGCGCTCCTTTTCCTGTTTCTGCAGGCGCAGGGCCTCCTGGACCTCGCGCGCCGCCTCCTCTTTCTGCAGGCGCAGGGCCTCCTGGACCTCACGCTCCGTCTCCTGTTTCTGCAGGCGCAGGGCCGCCTGGACCTTGCGCTCCGTCTCCTGTTTCTGCAGACGCAGGGCCTCCTGGACCTCGGGCGCCGCCTCCTGTTTCTGCAGGCGCAGGGCCTCATGGACCTCACTCTCCGCCTCCTGTTTCTGCAGGCGCAGTCCTCCTGGACCTTGCGCTCCGTCTCTTGTTTCTGCAGGCGCAGGGCCTCCTGGACCTTGCGCTCCTTTTCCTGTTTCTGCAGGCGCAGGGCCTCCTGGACCTCGCGCGCCGCCTCCTCTTTCTGCAGGCGCAGGGCCTCCTGGACCTCACGCTCCGCCTCCTGTTTCTGCAGGCGCAGTCCTCCTGGACTTTGCGCTCCGTCTCCTGTTTCTGCAGGCGCAGGGCCTCCTGGACCTTGCGCTACTTTTCCTGTTTCTGCAGGCGCAGGGCCTCCTGGACCTCGCGCGCCGCCTCCTATTTCTGCAGGCGCAGGGCCTCCTGGGCCTTGCGCTCCGTCTCCTGTTTCTGCAGTCGCAGGGCCTCCTGGACCTCACGCTCCGCCTCTTGTTTCTGCAGGCGCAGGGCCTCTTGGACCTTGCGCTCCGTCTCCTGTTTCTGCAGGCGCAGGGCCTCCTGGACCTCGCGCGCCGCCTCCTGTTTCTGCAGGCGCAGGCCCTCCTGGACCTCGCGCTCCGCCTCCTGTTTCTGCAGGCGCAGGGCCTCCTGGACCTCGCGCTCCGTCTCCTGTTTCTGCAGGCGCAGGGCCTCCTGGACCTCGCGCTCCGTCTCCTGTTTCTGCAGGCGCAGGGTCTCCTGGACCTCGCGCGCCGCCTCCTGTTTCTGCAGGCGCAGGGCCTCCTGGACCTCGCGCGCCGCCTCCTGTTTCTGCAGGCGCAGGGCCTCCTGGACCTCGCGCTCCGTCTCCTGTTTCTGCAGGCGCAGGGCCTCCTGGACCTCGCGCGCCGCCTCCTGTTTCTGCAGGCGCAGGGCCTCCTGGACCTCGCGCGCCGCCTCCTGTTTCTGCAGGCGCAGGGCCTCCTGGACCTCGCGCGCCGCCTCCTGCTTTCTGCAGGCGCAGGGCCTCCTGGACCTCGCGCGCCGCCTCCTGTTTCTGCAGGCGCAGGGCCTCCTGGACCTCGCGCGCCGCCTCCTGTTTCTGCAGGCGCAGGGCCTCCTGGACCTCGCGCGCCGCCTCCTGTTTCTGCAGGCGCAGGGCCTCCTGGACCTCGCGCGCCGCCTCCTGTTTCTGCAGGCGCAGGGCCTCCTGGCCTCGCGCGCCGCCTCCTGTTTCTGCAGGCGCAGGGCCTCCTGGACCTCGCGCGCCGCCTCCTGTTTCTGCAGGCGCAGGGCCTCCTGGACCTCGCGCGCCGCCTCCTGTTTCTGCAGGCGCAGGGCCTCCTGGACCTTGCGCGCCGCCTCCTGTTTCTGCAGGCGCAGGGCCTCCTGGACCTCGCTAGCCGCCTCCTGTTTCTGCAGGCGCAGGGCCTCCTGGACCTCGCGCTCCGCCTCCTGTTTCTGCAGGCGCAGGGCCTCCTGTAGCTGCGCCAGCCCCATCCGGCGTCCGCGCCATCTCGTGTGCTATTGGCACAAGTGCTGCTTTGACTAGCCATCTCCTTCAGGCACCTTCTGAAATTCATGAAATAAACCCCTTATTAAATCATATTGTTTTTTATAAAAACGACTATAACAGAAGCAATATCAATTATCTGCTGCTCAATATGCCAAATTCATTTTTTTCATCAAAAAAGTATTGTATTTGTTTATATATATATATATATATATATATATATATATATATATTGTGACGTCACGGGATTATACAAAGCCCTAACGCCACCATAAGCCACGAGAAAAGACCAGAACACAGAGAAATAGGGTACGCGGCGGAGCGATGGTCCGAGAAAGCCACTGTTACATTTAATGACAAAATAAGTGCCTGTTACTCACTTTATCAGAGCCGGCATGTCAAATACATCAAAATCGCAAAATCTGCGAATACAAACTTACTCACGGTCGCCACCTGAACTAATCAGGAACAAATAACTTACTTCACAAATATGCCGGCTGACCATGTATTTTTAAACCTAAGGTTCAGCAGAGCTAACACAGAAAACCTCCTAGGGCGTTGACTTCGAAATGAAGTGCGTATATTCCAATAGGGAGTACGCTTACAGATTCAAGCTTATTGAATAAACTTCACATTGGCGGGAAAGAAAGGTTAATGAACACTAAGAGGAAACAATCAAAGTACATTAACCAATTTATTACGATCAACAATAAGTCATACACATTATTCCTCGAGTAGGAAAAAACACGTTTCTACAATCGAGGAATCACACTGAATTACCAACATAGAATTATAGCACAAATTGTAGTGAACGGAGCGAGGCCAGTTCACGAGATACTTACAAAAGTTTAATTACACAGAATTACAAATAGCGTCGAAACAAACATCCACTTTAGGAATCTCGACACCTCAATTACATTGGCAAAATTGACAAAGGCCTTCACACAGGAACCTTTCAATAAAAAAAGATAAACAAATTGAGTTAGATGCTGTAAGAATCTGAAACTATACCTTCAGAACACAAAGAAGGCATCAAACAGAATTACAGAATTTAAAGGCTCGATTGAGCTGGGAACAACAATGAAAATACCAACTATAATAAATGCCCGATACCAACAATTCATAAAATGAAACATACATGGTAACCTTCAAGGTGTCTCACTTAATACCTCGATGAAATTGGATTGGATTTTCTAGTGCGCTTACACTTAATACCTCACACATCTGTGTGTTGTGCTGATTTTTACTACCAAAAAGCTGCTTTACAAACCGCCGACCACTGCCGACAGCAGCTTGTTGCCCGAGCTGCGAACAATAGGCGAGCTCACGGGGCCAAGGCCGGAGCGTACAAAATGTGCCACGGTCGAACCGCACGGGCACTAGCTCCGCCGTAGAACAAGTGCTTCAGAGGTCCCAGGCGTCCTGCGTCTTACTCAAGACTTGAAGCTATTAGTGAAGCTGCAACATATAAACACACAATTTAGAAATGTGCACTCACTATTACCAACATGAGATTGCGCCGGAATAGGCCATGACACGCAATCACACGCAATACCGCCGCCCACTGGCACGACACGGCATGCGTATATTTTATCTGTCTGCCGCAATTTGGCAAGTACAGAGACACAAACATTCAAAAACTGAGTCGCCGCCAACAAACAAGAAGTGGCTCGACGCGAAACAGTTATTACCAAAACAAAGGATAAAAATCAGCACATGCGCAACATCATAACAAAGACTTACAAAATATTCATACCTAAATACATTATGTACCAATCCAATTCCATCACTAGTACGGCATAAATGCCGTTTCAAAAATTCATTACATTAGCTTACAACCTAATGACACCCGTTACCATGTTACCTGCCGGCCGAAGCCGATAAAAACGACGCGCGGTCGGGCTGACGCGCCCAAGCAAAATGGACCTGTTAGAGCTTAGTGCTTCAGAGTTAGCGCTCGCAGGCGCTTAAATAGCTTCTCCCTGAGGGGAGAGGGAACTACACGCATCGAGATGTGACGAGTCACAAATCGATATTAGTACAAAGAATAAAGAATATAGAAGTTCCTGGAATAGGCAACTTGTGAGGCACTCATGATGCGCACTAGGCCTATCTAGCGGGCGGCAGGCGAACTACATGCCTGCATACAATTAAATTTTTATTTTGCTAATAACATTTTATTTTTAGCGCTATGAGGCCAAACAAGGTGTCTATAATATCCCAAATTTTGTGTAAATTGCATATTTTGTTAGCCTGAAGGGCTGGCACAACTGCATTTTCCACAATAAACAAAAACCTGTTTTATATCATGACAATTTTGTATCATAATTTTTCAATTCTGCTTTGGACCTAAATAACCTGTCTTAGATGTCAACAGTATTAAAGAATACATCACCCTGAATTTGTCTATGGCCATAGACTACAAAAATGTACACCTTTATAGGGATTTTTTCCCATTTTATCATGTAAATATGATATGTACCAGTAAACTAATTAACTTAAATTACAAAACTAACTAAGATACACATAGGATATTCTTCTAGGATGCGAAGATGCCTTCTCGGGTGTTGATGAGAGGGTGCACTTTGTAAAAGTTAGTTTTGAAATTTAACAACGTCTTCCGCGTACGCGATAGGGACAGAACTAGAGATCGAGGGTGATGGACACCAAGGGACACATGTTTCGAAGGACCATGAGACAGGAAATCACCTGGGAAGGAGGGGTTAAGGACGCCGAGTTGACGATGGGAGTTCTGGTAGCGGATGGATAGTACTGTGTATCGAATTCAAATCAATAGGTTCAACTCGGAGGATCAGAGTCTGTGATTCAATGATTGATTGATGTTTCCGGCCGCGTCAACTGCTATTATCATTAGTCCTGTCAGTGAAGTGAATGTTTTTATACCTGAAGGTAGTGATCCTCCATCGATTGATTGTGAAATCCAACGCCGTCCAACCGTCGGAATGTGAGCAATTCTCTCTCCAGATATCTTCCCCAGCGGGACACCGCTCCAGCCTCCCAACGTCTGATCACCCGATATATGTGGTAGTGTTGTGAATTTAAGAGTTTGTATAAGTAGGAGAGATGATAGGAAAAGGAAGAAATGTTTGTGCGAGGTCCGTGTTTGTTCGAGTACCGCTCCGGAATTCACCTGGAATTGATTGGAAAATCCACAGTAAACCCCGATCAAAGCAGTCGGCTGCTAGAATTCTCCTACAGAGAGCGGCTGAATTCGACCTAGGTGTATAGCTAGTGTCACCGTCGGGACTCAAACCTATGACCACGGTCAGAGGTGCTGTCGGCACGGAGGCAATCCTGGCTCTAAGCTCATCTACGACTCAAGGGCCGCAGGGTCGGAGGAGGCTGCCAAACTGACGGCTAATGAAGAGAAACACTTGCAAGATATGGGTATGAGGGTGGCCAAAAAAAGCCACTCGAACAACGAGCGCCACACAGACACACTTGTAGTTGGAACCAGCAAACTGGCACCAGGGTGTCACGCACGGTGAGCCAGCGTCCCAGGGCAGCGCGAGGGGGCAGATGTTGGTTCGACCCTTTATACGGCAGCGATGCAAAGCCACGCGCGGGTAACATGTTCCTGGTTTCCTCGCGACGTCTCCGCCCAGGCTGGCGCGGAGTGCTGTGCGCACGAGGTGCTCCGATGGACTCGGGCTCGGCTCTACCGCTGTAGGGCAGATGGTGTATGGTGCCAGAGCACATCAGATGCCGACCTAGTTGGCTATTCGCTGGCGCCGCCGCAAGGCGCGTGTAGGCAGGGGAGCTGAATGCACTTAGGTCAGAGCGAGGACCTGTGAATACTTATGGAAAATAAACTCTATATAGCCCACTGTTGTCTGTGTTCGTGTGGTGTATATCCCCTCCCACGACGTCACAGTATCGTGAGGGCGGAGCGTCGCGGAAGGGGTGATCTGGACAGAGCCAAGGGAGCGCTGCGGGGGTTGTGGCTAGGGAGGGGAGAGGGCTGGGTGATGGCTGCGAAGGTGCGTGCTTGTGGGGACCCAAGCTATTGGCCACCGATCTGTGGATGAGTAGACGTGTGCTGTATTGTGGGGTGGGAAAGGCAATTGAGCATCAAAAAGGGATCATGAGAGGGAGACATTCGAAATATTACATACTGCACGCAAAACGCTTCATTACGAGAAAAAATTGCTTTACTTTTTTCCCGTACATTTGCCTACAACGTATGTTTTCCGGATTTCTCTGAGCGAAAGGGTATTATGATGGAGCTGAATTGGATTTGGAAGTTAATGTAACTCTGTTTTAATCACCAGTTTATAATTGTATTGTTCTTGTGGGGACTTAAATTTAAATTCCTACGGTTACTCATTTGTTTTTATGTGAGGGAAAGAACAAAAAGAGCCGCGGCTTATTAATGAAATATTTCTGTTTGAGCTCAGTAAATTATCTTAAATTCCATAAATAATGGCGAATAAAATCTATTTCCTACATTACGTGAACTATTGTAATCATTACATCTTATTGAGATGTTTTAATAACTAACTAGTGAGAACCCGTCAAAATTTGAGGGTGAGATCTGAGATAAATGTAAAATACTGTGCCCAGACTAATGTTCACAGTATGTTGCGTTGTTTGGATCTTCAGGGTATAACGCAAATATTTTGTGATGTGGAGTTTCCAAAACTTTCAACATGTTTCGCCCATGACCATGTGGCAATGCAATATCGGCAACAAATGACACAAAAGATAGAGCACTATTATACTGACGAATATTATTTCTAAAGTTTTTTGTTGTGTCATCATCTATAAACAACTTTGATTTCTTTTGGCATATTGCTCGAAGGTAAACATATTTTCCCATTTAAGCAACACAGAGTAAACTCGTTTGCAGAATTTCTCTCACATGGGAAGTACAAAGCATAACAAAACTGAAATTTCATAGACAACGACCCAACAGAGAACGAAATGACCTCACTAACACGACTTCTACGCTGACTTTCTTTCCCTGCGTCCACATAATGTACGTTTGCGTCTTTTGGGGCGCGTGGGCAACGATTCGGAATTCAACATAATCTGTGTACAACTTCACGACTTAAGTACAACCGAGCAAAACCCACTGTCCGAATGTTCTCTACAAAATACACCACAAAAGCTAATACATGCCAACTATCAACGCCACAATGCAA
The DNA here is from genome assembly GCA_011170035.1 of Teleogryllus occipitalis. NCBI lineage: Eukaryota > Metazoa > Arthropoda > Insecta > Orthoptera > Gryllidae > Teleogryllus > Teleogryllus occipitalis. The sequence goes on from BLKR01006507.1 coordinate 6,862, forward strand.
TTATTACACTGAAACAAAACCTCGACGACTTGTAAACAAATCTCAACAATCAAAACAAAACATCAAGCTGCACCACTATGAAGCAGCTTTGGAAGAAAACAATTGACTATTGATAAGCGTACTATTACAGAATGATTTAATTAATTTACACCGTAAATGTTGGTGAATCAACACTAACAGTATCTGATAACACATCTAGAGATCACGTCCTTTCATTTAAAGGAAAAAATACTACAATCGGTTCCGTAGAAGCTCTAAACGAAGCCATGGCAGAATACCTTATTTTTTTAAATATATAGATGTACCGTTACTATTTTGCAACATCATTTAATCTTCAGTCGTCCCAAAGTTCTAAGTCAATAACCGATGCTTCATAGTACGGTAAGTGCTAGGTTTGAGTCCGGATTATATCCATTTTTTGACTCCAGATTAGACAGCGGTCATCTGTATCTTTCGTATTACCAACCGAAGAATAATGTATCGAGCAAAACAAATTGTAACTTGCATTCGATTCATTAAAATAAAATCGTCGTCAATCAGCCAGAAACAAATGGAGAGAAAGCCTAATTATATAGCGAAATGAGAGAAGTTAAAAAACCATCTTACAGGAACGCAACACTTATCTTCTCCATCTCATTATAATGTCAATCCACCGCATGTTAATGTCTCCATCACTTCATCAAAGCAATGATCTTCAGCCACGTTCTGTATAATAGGTGTGTTCGAAACCGGAATTAAATAAACGTACACGTTAGTAGAACAAAAACATGTAACAAAATTGGAGTGTGATCTCTGCCTCTGTTTATCTTACAGCCGTTGTCTGTCGTTCAAGCAGAAAAACATAGCTGTCATAATTATTTTACGAAGTGAATAACGTGATTTCCATCCATCGAAAATACACGAAGTTTCTCATCCCACTTACGATACTTTTCGAGAGATCTTACACTGCAACGCATTCTGAACGGTAGTTATAAGCCACCACGAAACAACCATTCCATATTTTGACCTGTATAGCAAACAACACTTGCAGCCAAACAGTACTTCGCTCTTTAACTTACAACCGCCGCCATTCATCCGATCAAAAAGCCAAAGCACGACTAATTATATCGCGGAATGAACGAGTCCATTTTCATCCGTCAAGGACGCAACAGGCATCTTATCCCTCTCAAAGGCTCCCGAGATTCCAAAGCCCTCGCTTCTTCACAGCTCCGTCGGCGGCCATTTCAAAAGCGGCCACAAAAGTACAGTCACGGCTGCAGGCACAGTGGAGCTGAAATACGAGTATCAGTTGTTCACTACCAAATGACAGCGAGAAAAATTGTTCAAGTGATTTTATACGAAAAATATTCGAATTTAGCATCCAAACGCATCAAAGATTCCCAAAATTCCACTGCTCACTTTTTGAATCATTTGCGAGAAGCATGCTCAAGCATGCTCCTTATGTATTGTAGAGGGCATTGACTATCCAACTGATTTCGGAGGAATGGAATCAATAGAACGAATCGAATCAGTTCTTCGGCAGACATCCAATATTATCGGATGATGTCGGAAAAAGTCGGTGGGAACCAACGACAATGTCCATTTCCGTTTACCAGCACGTGTTTGAACGAATCCGGTACATCAAACGAAAACGTACGTCACCGACTGAAATTTCGGTCAATATCAACTCCCCTGTGACCGCAGTCTGAGGGAAAAATAAGACCGTTTGCGAACAGTGAGAACAAAATCATATATAGCTCTGAGCATGCGCTTGATCAATCGACGCGGCATGAAGAGATTAGAAATAGCGAGTGTATTTCTATGCATATCATGTAGCTAGTCGCAGCCACTAATCAACACTTGACCAGCACGATGGACGGAGAACTGCTAAATTAATGATCTTCAAGACAATCGAATTGGATGGCCGAGGTGGCTAAGAGCAAGTACCGACTCAGCACTTCGGTCCAAACGGTCGTGGGTTCGAATACAGCCCTTGGCGTGGTTGTTTGTCCCTTGCCTTTCCTGTATGTGTAGTCACGGAAGGCCTCGCGTTCTGCTGATCCCAGATCAGAGGAGCCCTCAAGTGTGTTGGTGTCTAGAGTATGGTCTAATGGGCGTCCCACCGAGACGAAAAGGGTAACCGGTTAACGGCTGGATAAAAGTCCTAGAAAAACATCTTCGAGACAACGTTCGAAACACATTCTCGCATAGAAGCAACACGTTTTTTTCGACTCCGCCTCTTTACTTTCTCACTCCCGCTTACGCAGTAGAGAGAAAGTTTTGTAATGCTGCCCGAAAAGAATAGGCGAATTTTTGGCCGAAAAACTCTTACTAAAGGTAACTCTGGCAACGAAATCGTGGACAAATCGAGTTGCTAAATTTAGAGAAAAAATTCTCTAACTCGTAGGGTATCAAGAATCCATGTTTTGTGAGCCCTTGGTATCGAAACATTTAAGTTTAAGAGAATGGTGATGTTCTCTCGTTCGTTAAAAACATTGATTTTTCGAAAATTCGAAAAGTCTCTTTTTATTTTCGGATTGTTACTACAACTAAAATATTAAAGATAGAGATTTTCCCCTTAATTAAACAAGTTCCTTAAAAATATATTTTGAAACAAGGTAATGCACAATCAATTTTTCGAAAATTTGAGTACTTTTCGCGTAATTTTGCATGAAAATATGGGCGAGAAAGAACGTGCCGTTTTGCCACCCCCAGTTTCCAACTGTTCACACCACGTCGTGTCGCACTCTTTCTCATCGATTGCCCAAAGTGCGTGCTCATAGCTATACATGATTTTGTTCTCACTGTTCGCAAACTCTCTTTCTCCCCTTAAACTGCGGTCACGGGGAAGTCGATTTTCACCGAACCGGGAGCGGTAGCTCAGTGCATCAACTGATGTCACTGCAGCGCCTCTGACCGGGAGGTCCTAGGTTTGAGTCCTGACGGCGGCAGGATTTTCAACACTAGCTTTTTAACTAAGTCGAATTCAGTCGCTGTCTGGAGGAGAATTCTAGCGGCCGGCTGCTCTGATCGGTATTTTTCCGTGGTTTCTCCGATCAACACCAGACGAATGCCGGAGCAGTACCCTACCAAACGGGCCACGGACCGCGCGCGATCTTTCCTTCCTCTTCCTTGACCTATCCTCTCTCCTTACACACACACTTACACTAACATGCACTACACTACCACATATTCCGGGAGGCCGTTTGGGAGCTTAGAGCTTTTCCCGGCTGGGGCGGTGCCCCGCTGGTGGGAGAGTCCTGGTTAGGGGGAAACCCCACTAACCAACGGTAGGTCGGCGCCGGATCTCGCCATCCAGCGGAGGAAGATCACCGCCATCTCCCGAGAAAAAGCATGTACTACACTAACGGGAGTGATGACCAAACTAGTTGACGCGCCCGGAAACACGAAAAAATCAATCAATCAATCAATCAAGATTTTGACCAAAATTTCGGTTGGCCGGCGACGTATGTTTTCGTTCGAAGTACTGGATTCGTTCAAACACGTGCTGGTGAACGGAAATAGACATTACTTCCCACCGACTTTTTCCGACAGCATGCGATAACATTGACTGTCGGCCGAAGAACTAATTAGTTTCTACCGTAAGTGAGAAGTGAAGCGCCGCGGCGCCGGGGACGCGACGGCGGCGTCGCGACGCGCGTGACCGGGCGCCGCCTCGTGCCCCCATCCAGCGCTCGCGACGCCCCGGCGGCGACGCTCCAATTAGACGCCTGGCGCGGTGTCACTGGGCCAGACAATGCCGCAGGCGGTGGCGGTGGCGGTGGCAGAACGTCGATGCGGAAGAGGTAACGGGGTTAAAAGGGGGCAATTGGCGTGGTGTTTATGTTCTGCAGAATTACTGCGAACTCGATCTAGATCACGTACGTAATGAAGTCGTAATTATATTCAGCGTGAGGGGAAATTATATTTTATTCAATTATACTGCCACAACGTTATTTGTGATGGAAAGCTGCGAGGAAGTCGACGAAGCAACCTAGAAAATAGTGATGGAATAATTAAGACGTTGAAGGTTAAGAGGTTGAAAATTATTTACCTATTTCAGATATTGCAGCATAATAATACTCACTAAGGCGTAATAATCTGCAAATCACTGTACAGATTTGTTACAACTGATCAGAACTCCTTGCTGACAAGTTTGCTACAACTAACCAGAGCTTACTCATAACTGTCCAGAACAGATGTAAATAACCTTAAAGAAACAATAAAAAAAATCTATAGACTTTTAACGACTATCAATAACAATCTGTTATCATACGCAGGATATATAAATATCATATTTAAATGAAAATTCAGCCTAACGGCCTCATTTTATAATGCTCCAATCACGTTGTAATAAATTAAATCTTACTATACGTATTTAGTAAATAACTGTTTCCATTCAACTAGCTGAATATTTCACGTACCTACAACACGGTGAATATCAATGACATTCTCAATAGATTTAACCAAAACATGATTCAGCAATTTCCTACTTTGTTAATGTGTTATAATGTGAAGTTGTTTCTTTTAATTTACCCTGGGACGTAAATGGATCAGGAAAAAATGAATGAGGGCGATGACGAGCAAACCGAGTAGGGGTTGGAGAAAACGATGTGAATTCGGATGAGGTAAGAAGGTTAAAAGTTCGGAAATAACGGGGTGGGGGGGCAATGTTTGCTGCCAAATTTTCCAAGAACCTTCTAGGTGAGAAGAAATGGTATACCTCATTTCAGATTATGATATATATTTAATTCTGTTAAACCGACACGCGCTAATAGCTTTGAACATTTCAATTAATTTCTTTTTATATGTTTTTATACAAGGGTTATGAATCTTTTGTTCAGATTGTTGCGTTCTATGTTTCTCTTGCTGCCACGTTGTTCTTGACACTCTGTTACTGGATCTGAAGCAGTGCAAAATTTATCCTGCAATTCTATTTGCAATGATCTTAAAATGCGTTAACATTATGCACGTTTTTAAATAGAGATAATTTCAATTATTTACTGCTCTTTTGTTGTTAAATTGTAATTACACTACAATACACATGGTAGAGTGGTAGCGTTTTAACCCTAGTCATCCTTCAAAACGATAATTGTAAAGGCAAGAAACTCTGACGATTATACCTGTATGGATAATATATATTTTAAGAATAAAATACAATAAGAGAGTACATAGATTTTTATTACGACACCATGAGGAGCATTTTTGTGCTTCGGAAGCGAAAACTACACATTACTTTTAATTCAGTACAAGACAAAAACAATGTTTCAGTGTGCCATAATCCCTTGGAGATTTCCAAATTTTCTTTCTCATTTCATGGCTGTGAGCCGATTTAATGCAGTTCCTCGGCGGAAGGCGCGAGCGTGCGTACGAGAGCGTGAGGGAGCGTGGAGCGTAACCCGCCGCGCAACCCCCAATTACGGAGGCCAGCGACGGGCGGCCCGCTGGTAATTAACGTATCGCCGTCCCCGGACCACGCCCCCTCCCTGGCACTCCCTTACGCCCAACGGAAGATTAGGACGCGCTGCCAGAGCAGCGGGGGCGCCTACATCCCTCCCTAGCTCCCCCCGCTTCCCCCTCTGTACCCGCCCCACTTCGCGCCCCTCTCCCTGCTTCCCCTCTCTGATTCATGCTCCGCTTCATGCCCCTCTCCCCACCCCTCTTCTCGCTAAGAAACACGCCCCTCTCTCCTCCCCTATTCACGGCCCACTCCCAGATCAGCTTTACAGCCCGTTCACCATCAGCTTCTTGTCCCTCTCCCTCTCCCCGTTTATCGCTCCTTATCCTCGTTCCCCGCCGCTTCCCCCTCTCTGTTTGTACCCGCCACACTTCTCACCCCGCTTCAAGTCCCTCTCCCCGCTCCCCTCTGATTCATGCTCCACTTCACGCCCCTCTCTTCCGCTTGTTACCCTCTCCCCCACCTCACTTCTCGCTACGTTACACGCTCCTCTCCCCGCCCCTATTCACGGCCCACTCCTAGCTTAGCCACATCCCGTTCACCATCAGCTTAATTCTCCACTTCGTGCCTCTCTCCACCGTTTCTTACCACTCTTCCCGTTTCTCACTCCTCTCCTAGCCCGCTTCACCCCCCCCAGTCCGCACTCCTGATGAAGCCCCAATCTCAGCTCAGCTTCACCTCCCCGCTCCGCATCTCGCTTCACGTACCACTCCCCGCCTCTCGTCAATCCCCTCTCAGCTGGACGTCCTCCCACCCCACCGATTTACTTTCTAGCTTCACGTCCCACTCCCTGCCAAGTTTCTCGTCCTGCTTTCCGCCCTCGACCACCTTCCTAACCCGCTTTAAGGTACTATTCTGTCCCCATTCGAGTCGATCTGCTGACCTGCTTACCGATCACTGTCCATCTACTTTGCCTTTCCCTACATCATTGTATAGCGCTTCTAACCTCTTATTCCGCCCCACTTTCCGATTTGCTTTCTGTCTCTATCGTCATCCCACATCACAAATCACGCCATCACTCTTCTCGAACCCATTCCACCGGGAGAGATGGCTCAGTGCATCACCTGATGTCACTGCAGTGCCTCTGACTGGGAGGTCCTAGGCTGGAGTCACAATTGTGGCTGGATTTTCGACACTAGCTTGTTAGCTAGGTCGAATTCAGTTGGTGTCTGGAGAAGAAATATAGCGGCCGGATGGTCTGATCTGTAGTTTTCCGTGGTTTCTCCCATCAACACCAGGCGAATGCCGGAGCAGTACCCTAACAATTGGGCCATGGACCGCACTTTACAAAGCTGGTTCACGCCGTTTCTTGCCTCAACAGGCCGTCTCCTACCTCAAACCACCTGGCTTCATAGGGATCATCATACTACAAGGTCATCATGTCACGTATGCATCGTTTTATACACAAATTCAAGTAAAAATACTAATTCACAAGGTCGGGGATCACAATTTGCTTGGTATCTGCGCCTGATTGAGTTGTATCTTCACTCTCCTCTTCAACCCTGAGACGATTGCCTTTTACTCTTTCTTTTGGTCCACGCGGTGATATTCTAGTGAGTTACGTTACACGAGCGTGTACGTGACAGTAAATCTCCTTTTTTTTAGAGAAAAGGCAGAATGCTCATGAAATTTCATGGTTTAGTTGTAAAAAGTAAGTTGAATTTTATAATATGTTGTGTATTTTTGTATATTAACAATTATGATCGTGATTATCAGTGTGGGAGAGGAAAACGACTTCAGCTGCATGGCACATGCAAACTAATGTTGACTCTACGCGAATGAAAGGTTTTAACTTATCAATTATCCTTTAATCGATTGAAACATTAAGAAAGTTTCGAACAATGCGTTGTGAAGAGCCTCATTGCCAAAGATGTATCAAATGTCGAATAATACCAATAATAGTTGGAATTTATCTGGGGCGCAATGTACGTTTTTGTATAAAACAATTCCTTTCACATAGATTTGTCACTTCGGCGATAAAGTCGAAAATGTGGAAAAATGATCTCCGAGCAGAACGGATGAAATTTTCTTGGGAAATATGGTCGAATTGTTTCAATTTCGTTTTACATTGAGAAAAGTGTCAGGGACAATTTACATCTTTAATTTATTACTTACTTTTTAAAAAATAAACTTCGTGTTTAATTAAAGATGAATTAAACATGTTTTTATAGTTGACAAATAGTGTATTGCTTGCAAATAGTAAATAATAAATCATAGCAATTAGAGCTTCTTTTAATTAAGTTACACGAAAGAATGTGATTCAATTTAATTTTTTACAAAGTGCAATTTTTTATTTGTTAATAAATTTTCAGTTTCCCTCAAGCTCAAATTACGTTCAGTTTACGACAAAAAAGGTGACATTGATTTTCAAACCATGCCGATAATGACCGTAAATCCATTAACGAGTACCCAATGGTGAGGCACACGAGTTACCTCACGAGTTGTGTAATAACCGTCTAAACATTCTGGTGCAAATGTATGACACTGAGGTTATCAGGTGTGCCAAATGTTTTGAGAATAACATTTTGCATATTATATGCAAATTTATCTAAAATATCATACCAAAGCAAATTACGAGAGTTAACAATCAACTAATAGTTTTTGTTCAGGAAACTGCGATACAATACGTCTAACAGGTAGTTATTCGTAAAGAGGAAGGGGCGTAATGACATCTGAGACAACACTCTACACGCTCGGAGGCGAACGGCGCGACTCATATTGGTGAAAGATTATTTGCTGTAGATAATGCACTGTTTAATTTCAAAAGGTCGATGTCGCACATTTCTAGCCATCTCCTTTAAGGAACTTTCAAATCTCCAGGTTCTCTCACGAAAAATTATCCGTCGAATGGTTAAAGAGAAAAAATATATCCGAGGACTGATTTTCTGTTTTGCTGTAGCAAGTTATATAAATTTGTTTTATGTAACTTTAACGTTGTTTTAAAATATACCTTTGAAATCCTCTTCACATTCTCAAAAAGTGGGCCAGTAATCGCCCATTGTCCTTCATTGTTCATTTTTCTTACCACATATTCCTCTAAATTTATTATTATTATTATTGCGGTGCAGTTTTAGAAGCCATTTCCTCCTTGGTGTATAAATCTCGCAACTTTCCTCTCCATTACTCGTTTTCAATTTCCTGCGTATCTATTTTAGAGATCATTGAATTCTGCAGCAAGTAGTTTCTGATAAATTGCAGATTTTCTAGCTCTTCTTCCATTGTAGCCTCGTTCCCCTCACCTCTGTCGAGGCATCAAAAATATATTAGGCTTTTCGCGTGGTCGTAAGCGCGCTACAGGCCATAAAATGCTCCAGTGTTTGAGAAACCGTTAAATGCGCCGAGAAGTGTGAATGAAAGTTTCGTAGTGGGTAGTTTATTTTTAGATGTGCTTGGCGTTCTTTTTTTTTAACTCAAGAGGGATTATATAGGCCTATCATTTCAGTCGGTCCCTGTAAAATGGTCTATAACGGTCTAAAATATACAGTGTTTTGTTTTGGAATTTTACGACCTTGTAACAGTCAATTTAGATTCATTCTGTATTACATTAGTGACGAGGTTTGTATTATTTATTGATGGACGACGGTTATTACGGAGTAGAGTAACATTTTTATGTTCTTCCGTTTTGGGTTGAAAAATATATTTACGACTTAGCTTTCTCAGGCCAGTTATTACTCCGCGAAATGTGCCGCAATACTTTGCGATAAATGTATTATTACTATATGTAATATAGTTATTGTAACCACGAAATGAATATTTACGGATATTTATGAGATTAATACTGTAAATTCAGTGTTTCTTGTTGTTAATAATGAAACTGTATTAATATACTTCAGATCTTTTATAACATATATTTTATAAACCTTCACTAGTACATGTAGAATTTGATAAAAAATACTTTACCCTTCCTATTCGAAAAAACTATGAAGACAATTTACTATAAAACAAGTTGATCTGATCAAATATTTTATCATTTATTGATTGAGTTCCTAACTCGGTAAAAACTTAAAAATGATTACGATAAAAAGTGGTAAGAGAGTTTCATTTCATGACTGTTGCCTCGAATATATTTCTTGGAACAGCGCAACCTGTAGTGGCAGCTACAGGTCCGCTTTAAATCCGTTACATCCACTACATTGTGATTTACTACTGCGTAATTCGATTAGGTGGCAGGTAATGTGTTGGAAGTGAGCGAGGCACATACCTGGCTGTGAAGGCGCACAGAGATGGAAGCGAGTAGAACTTGTGTGAGGAAGGGAATAGAAAGTGATTGGGAGAAAAGAAGAGAGTATGGAAGAGGAACTGTGAGAATGAGTGAATTTAAGGTGAATTTAAGAAATTGAAGGCAAATTGAAAAAAGGGAAACGAGTTCAGTAACTGAGAGAACAGGAGAATACACGAACTAACTGAAGGGAAATTCAAGACAAGTTGTATTTATACGATTGACTTAACAGATGATGATTAATAAGTAAGGTCCAGGAGACGTTAAGTGTGTACCAAGAAGAAAAAGAAGTGCTTGAAGAAACAGATACGTTAAATGAAAGTAGAAAATCCAAGAGAAGAGAATAGAGAAGAGAGTATAGGAACACGTCAAATAAAGGGTTTAGGTACAGAGAAAATGAGGTTGAAAGTACCAGATGAAAATGGAATACATGATTGGTGTTTCTCATTGTGAACCTTGACTATGAAATGAAGTGCAAACGTTATGGAAATTTTTCGGAAATTCACTGAAAATCTGGAATGATTCTTCGGAAAGTTGTCGGACGCTGATCAAAACTGTGCTGTGATAGGAGTACCAACCGTCGACAAAGAAGCTATCCAAGTCGTGTTGAATAAAAAGGGTTATTCTTTACAATTTTAATCAATTATATAATGTCTTATTGTTGTATTTCTCTTCAGAATGCAGGTCCCTTTCAAAATTTTAGACAACAGAAAATTTTTCTAATTATTTTGTTTTATAACAAGTAAAATTTAATTTTAAAGGTCTGTAAAAACTTTAACTTAAGACTGTAAGAACATAATCTTAAGATTATTTTTTTCTTGTTTTAAATAAAATAATTAGAAAAATGTATGCTGTGTAAAAATTTAAAGAAATGTGTTATTAAATTCCGTGGTGGTAGCCGAGATCTTGTGGTAATTCATTATAGATATGGGGATAATCGACCACAGCAATAAAAATATATAATATATATTTATTTCATGCCCAAAGAAACTTTCGGCAGTAAGCAACCTTGAGCAGTAAGTTATTTTAATTTTTTAATTTTATCATGGTATTACTTATCTCACTTCTTTTTTCAGTTTTATTCTTTACATCACAGTTCTTCTTTATGTTAATCTCTCAATTTTTCCTTTTTGTTAGAGACCCGCTGAGGATGAGAAAATACTGTTCCCGAAAGTTACTTTTGGCATGAAATAAATATATATTATTTATTTTTATTGTTGTGGTTGATTATACCCGTATCTAGAATGTGTTAGTTTTTAAAAACCTCATGCGAAGAAGATACAAGCGAAGCACATTTGTGGAGAGCAAGCAAAGCTAAAGGGAGAAGGTGCGCCGACTGCCAGCGCAGTGTTGGGAGAGCTCGTGGTTATGCCTGGCGCATACGCTGGGTGGCTGGCGCGTGTTCATTCCCCTGCTAATTTGTGGGAAATTTGTGTTGAACAAAGCGAGTTCTCGGCAGATTTTATCAGGGTCCTCCCGTTTCCACTGACTGCCATTCCATTGCTTCATCTTCATTCATTGCTTTATTGGCTCATTCATTCATAATCGTCATTATCGCTGCCATTCGCTCATTAGGATACCACTCAGAAGCTTCAATGACCTTAGTTGTTGAATGGCATCTAAAATCCAAAGAATAATGTAAATATGAAATGAGTAAACGATTGGTGACGTGAATCCTTTCCCAATTGCGAGAACGTCGGTGAAGTCCCCTGCCCGGAATAATTAGGGTAATCCCATGTTGTGACGATGTGGTGCAAGTGCGTGGCTCGGAGAGTTGTGATGGCTTAGTTCCCTAATTAAAGGGTCTCATCTACTCTCAAGCGTGGCTTACAATCTTGGTTATAAATATGTCACTGTCGTCACATTGCTGTCAATTTGAAACAACTTGTACCAATAAAACGGCGATGATAGATGTACAAACAGTACAATATAGGATTGGAAGTCCTAGTGAGTAAACGGTACTAAAAAAAATGGCCTTCCCAGTTTTGAAGATATTCGACACTAGAAAGGAGTTGCTGTGAGCACAAAAGAAGTCCCTGAAGTTATACTTGAATTTAAACAGAACGTAAATCAGCTGTAACGGTGTCATCCAAGCGGGAAGTTGAACGTCACCAAAGTGTCTTCACTGAAGAGACGTGTAAGCTCCTGATATCGCGAAATATCAATATTTTAACCCTCATTACCGATTAAAGTATCTTTGGGAATCAATTGATATCACTGTAGTGCCTCTGACCTCTAAGGTTTGAGCCCCTTCGGTGACCGATCGTAAGATTTTATACGCTAGTTAGATATGTCGAATTCAGCAACTTTCAAAAGGAGAATTCTAACGGCCGACTGCTCTGATCGGCAGTTTTACATGATTTCTGCGATCAATACCAGGAGAGCCGAAGCAGTACCCTAATGGCCCGCGTGCTTTGTTTTCTTTCTGATCCTCGTTTTATCCTTACCCTTACTTAAACACACACATACACATACATACACTGCACGCCCACACATTCTTGAGGGGGGGTTAGAGCTCCTCTCGGCAGGGGCGTTCTGCTGGTGGGAGATACCTGACTGGAGAAAACCCCCAAGCTGACGTATAGGACGGCATCGGATCTCGCCATCCTGCGGAAGAAACCACCTCCCAATGAAAAAACATGCACTACTATATTACGTGACTGAGAGCATTTTACGCGCCCAGAAACACTAATCAATCAGTCAATCGGCGCGTCAACTTCTTTGGTCATTAGTCCCGTTAGTGTAATGCATGTTTTTTTCTCAGGAGATTTCTCTTTTCTTCCCCCCGCTGGATAGCGAGATCCGGCGCCGACCTACAGTCGGCTAGTGGGGTTTCCCCCTAACCAGGACTCTCCCACCAGCGAGGCACCGCCCCAGCCGGGACAAGCTCTAAGCTCCCGACCGGTCTCCCGGAATATGTGGCATGTTAGTGTAAGTGTGTGTGTGTAAGGGGAGAGGATAGGTCAAGGAAGAGGAAGGAAAGATCGCGCGCGGTCCGTGGCCCGTTTGGTAGGGTACTGCTCCGGCATTCGCCTGGTGTTGATCGGAGAAACCACGGAAAACTACCGATCAGAGCAATCGGCCGCTAGAATTCTCTTCCAGACAGCGACTGAATTCGACCTAGCTGAAAAGCTAGTGTCGAAAATCCTGCCGCCGTCAGGACTCGAACGTAGAACCTCCCGGTCAGAGGCGCTGCAATGACATTAGTTGATGCACTGAGCTACCGCTCCCGGTGCGTTGGTCGAGCTCCGAGGCCGGAGGCATTAGGGTAATTCCGGGGTGTGACGGCAGGGTGCAGTGCAGCGGCGCGGCGCGCCGACGCAGTGCTCCGGGAAGAGTGATGGCCCAGTTGGTCCTCGTTGAGGGTGCGGCCGGCTGCCGGGCAGTTGCAGCCGAATTATAATCCAATTAGAGAGCGCGCTGTGATTCATTGTTGGAGCGGGGACCGAACATGCTACGGTGTGGGCAGGGCTGACCTGGCGAGACCAACGCGAGAAACAGGATGCGGGGCAAACGCTCTCCTTTATGAGCACGTACGATCCTCTGTCGTGAGAAATTCATAACTTTCTGATCCTGTGACCATAGTTCGGGTGGTCCCCTGATGGGCTCTTGCTTTGTCGTAGCAGTGGCCCGATAGCTGTTTGAGAGAGGGGGTGTCGCCCCGGTGCAAATGAGGCACTTAAAATAATCCAGGCTAACCAAATGGCTAGTAGTTCTGTCAGCTACAACAGCGCTCCCCCCAGGCTTCATGTGGCCTTACAGCCTGCGTGACGGCGTGATCAGCGTTTTTGCCGGATGGTGGTACACCTGATGGGGTGAGGTGGTCTAGGCGCTCACCCGGAGCGTGCTCCCTGGAAGAAGTAGGGCCGTCGCGACAACCGCAGCGGTGGCAACAATCACTTCATAGGATCATCGATCCTGTGACGTGCGATTGGCGGGAATATGATTAGTACTGAGCAGACAAAAAATCAGTTTCTGAATTGGGAACTTGATGACTGAATTGTTTGTCGGAGTAGATTTGCTACTAAGACTGAATATAATTTAGATACTTTTACTTTGGTTCGGATAAGTTAAATGGTTAAATTTTTGGAAAATTATAATGATGGGCTCAAACTCTGCCTAATTAATAAGATTGTTTACAGCAGAAAATTTGTAAATTGATTTTTGGAGGGGAAGTAAAACAATCGTAAATTCAAGGCATATCTAAAAACATATTACGTCAAAAACGAGTCGGAGCAAATTTTGAATTAATATTTCCTGCTAAAGATAATACCTAATCTTGTATCCACGTAGCATTGTGGAAGTAGTAATGCCTCTGACAGTGTCTGCTACTGTGAAACAAGCATTACAAAATTAATGAATGGCTAATGGCAATCATCAGATCTCCTCTGGTCAAGCTTTTTCCGTAATCCTTGACGATAATGATGTATTACTACATTTTTACGAATTACTAACTGCATTAGATTGAAATATTGCAATATCGCAATACCGGGCAGCTGCATCCAAATTATAACCCATTAGAGAGAGCGCTGTGATTTATTCCAGGCGCAGGCAACATGCGATGGAGAGAGCAGAGAGCAGGGCGGCCTACAGGTGGCTGCGAGAGGAATTGGGTGCCAGGAAACGTTCTATGTTAAGACCACGAGGGGTTTTCTCACATGAGGACAGAATATAGCCTTGTGACTTGCGACAAGGAACTGGCAGATTAGTGTAAGGGAAAGAACGAATACAATAATTCTAGATTGAGAAAAAAGTAATATGAGTGTTTATTGAGATTACGTTGACTGGGTAGATGCATTGCGCTTAGAATGAACATCGCCCTTGATGGTAGTATGTCATTGTATTTATACGTGTGAACCAGATTACATCAAACTATTACAACAGACTTTGAGATTAAAAAAAATAGAATAACCAACTTTTCATTTATTGAGAATGTAATTTGCTCTGTAGATTAATATTAAGAAAGGTCCTCAATGCAACATGCTTTAAAGATGGCAAGGCGCTACATATAACTGACACGTAATAAATGAGTAGATATTTTTATTGCTTCGGTAGTTCAGATTATCAATCCTCTGAAGCATTAAGTGGAATTGTCATCGTCACAGTGGTTGAGTATCTAATTCTAAAACTACTCAAAGCAAAGTTAATTACGATTTTTAGGGAACAAATGATATAACTATTAGGAAATGTAATTCATTTTAATTGAAAATGTGTCGGAAAGGTTAGAATTAAAGTCACGATAAAATCTCAGATAACATCTGCCAGGAACACGTACTGGATATATAAGTAACTGCTGTTATAGTATTCGAAAGGTTAATATCAGTGGTTAGTAGTTTTAAAAAAGTGGATTAATAGACTAGAGAAATTCATAGGTGTCTCATATTTCCCACCATCTGGTCGGTAGTGTCATAAACTGGGATTGAGTGGTTTCGCCGATAATACTGAACAATTCACTGACCGTGCCGTTTAAAAAAATGTACTTCAGTGTTTGTGGCTAAATATAATACAAGTACACGATAACATTCCATTTCATATCGATTTTAGTTGCATTATTGTTTTAAATTATTGACATTTTATATCAAAGTAAAAGTCATCACTGTGACGAATCAATATCAATCAATAAACAAATAATACTAGTGATTCGTGTGAGAGGGTGTGTTGAGTGTAACACATATTTTATATGCGGATTATCAAATGAATATGTAATTTCATGTACTAACAAACAGAAAAACGAGATAAATATATTTTCGTTGGCAACCAGTCAGATATTTTAAAGTTGTGTTGAAGCAGATAGAAGGTGATGTGCAAAGTTGTCTAAGATGGAATACAGAAGCAATGAGCGCGTTTGTAATATTTGATTAAACTGTGAAAAATGATGGTCAGAAGAGGTAACAGCCAACAAGATCCATGTTTTACATACACTATGGTCTGTTTTTTTTAAGAATTTGGGTCGATGAAGAAATCAAACTGGCCAATAGCGACTCAAGCACATTATATAAGAAGGAAAGACAAAGAAATCAATTGCTCAAACTACTTCAAATTAAATTACTTGTGCTGACTTGCGTTGGGATAAGAGGAAAAGATCTATTGGTTTGGTTTGCCCCTTGTCACAGCAAGTCCATGTTGAGATTACTTCACTTTTTGTTACGCCAGCTGCTCTGCTGCTGTCCTCGGACGTGTCTTGGCCATTGTCCTCGTTCCTTGAAGCGTTGATGCTTTTGAAAGAGACGCTTGTAAATGCCATTTCACAGGATGAGGTGGTACTTCCTCACATTGAACAGCCTCATTATATAACTACTAACTGACCCGGCGAACTCTGTTCCGCCTTAACAGAGAACTCCGTTCCGCCCAAACATACGAAAACCCGCGAAATCACGTGAAAACGTGCGAAATCACGCGAAAACATGCGAAATCACGCGAAAACGTGCAAAAACGTGCGTTCTCACACAGGAACGCTGTCGAACGGGATAAACAGTATCCTATGTCCGTCTCCTGGCTCTAAGCTTCCTGTTCACCAAGTCGGTACAGCCGTTCTTGAGTTATAAATAGTGTAACTAACACGACTATATATAGATATAACGGCGAACGAAAGGCGGCTATCATTATCACCTTCTGTTATCAGTGCGGCGTTACAACAATGGGTTCCAACAGGCAACAATGACCGCTAACATGCGAAATCACGCGAAAACGTGCAAAACGTGCGTTCTCACACAGGAACGCTGTCGAACAGGATAAACAGTATCCTATGTCCGTCTTCTGGCTCTAAGCTTCCTGCTCACCAATTTTCAGCCAAATCGGTACAGCCGTTCTTGAGTTATAAATAGTGTAACTAACACGACTTTCTTTTATATAGATAGATTACACTTCTGGCCGCAGGAGTGCTATGAGATATAAGCAATTAGCATACATGTTGACCGTGGAGGAGAAGAGGCAGACAGTCCGTTCTCAGAGCCATTTTGATTGCTTTTGGGACATTTTAAACTCTATCAATGTAAATTTCCTCACAACTATCGTCTTAAAGAAACTTTTTCTTGAAACATGAAAATATTTTATTTGATAAGGAACATCTTTTGCACTTTTCGAAACTCAACGAAAAATTAACGAAAATTGGTACCGCGCCACTTTTATAAGCATAGTACTATGCACTATACGAGAAAAATGAAGCCATTTTATAATATATTTTATATATTTGAATATTGCCTTTATTTTACGCAAAGTTGCGGGAAAACGACTCTAATTTTGAAAAAAAAATGTGCAGGATCTTATTTCAAGATCTAATTTTGAAAAACATATATCATTGAGAACAAATATTTCTTTGTTATAAATATAGGAAAACGACGAAAATTTATCAACTTTAGCAATTTTTGTAAAATTGAATGAATATCGGACCAGCGTCATTTTTAAAAGCCTACTTTGCTCTATCTTAGAAAAAATAAAGGAAGAATTTTGAGCCATTTATGAGAACGTTTTGAAGATATTGTTTAAGCTTCATATCAAGTATCTCTCAAAGAATTCCTCCACAAGTTGTCTACTTTTTCGGTATCAGTGACCCTTGAACGCTTTTTTGACAATTTCTGCAGAATTACCTTCTTTCTCAATATCATGTTAATATAAAGCGCGAAAGTCACATAAAATATGAAGACATTCCTCCCCCTCCCCTCGTGAACCTCCGTTACTAGATCTATGCTCACCAGAGCGCGGTAGGGACGGATATGTTCAGTGAGAGATAGCAACCTGAGTGTAACATTGAACGCAGCCAACAAAGTTTTGGAATATGTCGATTCGTTATTATGAGTTATAACTAGTTAAGCAAAGATTAAAAGAGGGTTTTATAATGCAATTATCTGAGGGTATGGCAAATGAGAAACAGTGCGAGTAGCTGAAAACGTATTAGTAATCAGTGAAGTTCGTACCAAAGAAAAATATTCTTTCGAAAATGTGGAATAGTATAATGTATTGCTTATAAGTATGCCAGATCTGATTGCGATATATTTTGCCAACATTATATTGTATTTAATGTAAAGTGATATGGGTGAAATTCTTATTATAATGAAAATTACGTAACGGTTTGTATATTTTTGTTTATATTGTAATGATTTTAAGTCTTTAGATAAAATAATAAATTTGTGGAAACTTTCACAATACCAATTTCAAGGTGAATTAAAAAATGAATTGGTTTAAATTGCTATGAATAAATCAAAATTGTCACCCTTCATCATCAGTTCCATCCATCTCAGTAAATATTATTCGAACGAAAGCCTCTGAAAAAGGTAGGTTTACTGCACCAAATTTCTGTGAACCAGAATAAATTTGGTATCTGAGGTGGTTATTATGACAAATTAGAAAAACCATAAATGAGAAACTCAGAAGCGAAAAGGGGACACGTAACGAATAGGTAATAAGTTATATTTGAAAATGTATTTCGTAAAGTAACCAGAGGTTTTGGTACCGATAATTATTAATGAAAAGCATTACTTGTAAGTACAAAGATAAAATAATCGAAGAGGAGGAGGACTTTTTTTCTTCAGAGATATTAATAATTTTGACTAATGGACAGAAAAACTCTTAGATCCTCACTAATATTTTAGAGCATAGTGAAATCGATGTTGGTTGTATGGTTGAGAGTTTTTTTGATCCTTCATTTCATTGGCACCTAACTCGATTTTCTTTCCATTTATACAAGTGACTTAACTTTCGGTACCTAGAAATAGCATTGATTTTCCGATAATAGAACTCGTAGAAAAATAACTTTCCACGGAATTTATACGTCTTCATAATTTCTCGAAACATTAACGCGTGAACTGTGAGCGAGCGAACGAGACATTCCGTAACTTTCAATAGCAGCGTGCCTTCGGTTTATATTCACCTCGCTCCCTCTGAGGCAGACGAACTCAAACTCATCTACGTTCCGGGTCGTCCGCGGCGTGCGTGACTTGGGAGTGGCGTATCGGCCTGAACAGAAGCCAGCGGCCCTCAGAACGGCCTCTCGCGCCTTACCACCCTCTTTCTCTTTGCCCCGGCCCCTCACCACGGCGCCCGCCCCTCATCCCCCCCCCCCCCCCCCACACTTCTGCACCTCTACCCCCCGCCTTCCACTTCTCCCTTCTCTCTCCCCCTTGACCCTCTCCTCGCTGACCCGTATCGTCCCATGCCTCTGCCTCCGCCCCGCCTCCGCCCCGCCTCCGCCCCGCCTCCGCCCCGCCTCCGCCCCGCCTCCGCCCCGCCGCCGCCCCGCCTCCGCCCCGCCTCCGCCCCGCCTCCGCCCCGCCTCCGCCCCGCCTCCGCCCCGCCTCCGCCCCGCCTCCGCCCCGCCTCCGCCCCGCCTCCGCCCCGCCTCCGCCCCGCCTCCGCCCCGCCTGCGCCCCGCCTCCGCCCCGCCTCCGCCCCGCTCCGCCCCGCCTCCGCCCCGCCTCCGCCCCACCTCCGCCCCGCCTCTCCTCTGTCACACCCCGCTCCACTCTCGACCTTCTCTCTCGTGGCCTCTCTCCATCCTGCCTCATCTTCGACTCCATTCCGATCCTGCCACATATTCACTCCGTTTCCGGCACCCTCCTCTCCTCTTCGCTCCTCTTATTCCCCTCCCCTTCCCTTGTGCTCCCGCGGCGCTACCGACCAGCGATTTTACGAGCAATTTCTCGCTCGGTTGGCCTCGCGCCTCAGGCGCCGGGCGCGGAGGAGGAGGTGCAGAAGCGGCGGAGGCAGAGACATTGGGTGCGAGGAAACGGAGAGACGGCGCTATGAGTAGCTGCGGGCTGTTGCGAACTCTGGTGGTAATGTTGATTAGAATGAGGATCCTACAACAAAGGAAAAGTAGGTAACCGACACCTCCGGTTGTTTGTGTGATGCTGAATGTTGGGTAAAGGGTTTTTGTAGAGGAAATAATATTAAGTCCGTTCACGGACGAGAAGAAATACGTTTTTCATGGAAAGAAAAGAGTTATGAGGGAAGGCACGAGTAGAATGGCTGGTGGTTTAATGTTTTTGAATGGGATGATTATAACCAATACGGCCACAAGAGCTTTTGGGATCAATAAGGAGGCTTGAAGGAATGACTACGTGGAAAGAAGCGAAAAAATGGAAGATCAAAAGACGAAGCTGGAGGCACCATTGCACCGAGGCCGACCCCGGAAGACCGCAGCGAGTGCGGTGAAGCCGTCACAGTCAGGAGAAAAGAGCTACGTTGTTCAGTTCGCGGCCGAGTGGGCGTGTGGGCTTGTGGGGTGGCGGCAGCGGGGGTGGCGCGGGCGACGCAGAACGCGGACGAGAGGGGCGACAGCTGACGAACGCACGGCGCACCGCGCGCCGCTGTATGCCCTTCGTGGTGCGAGGGGGCTTCTAAACGGCGAGCGATACAAAGCTCAATCACCGAGGGAGCGGACGCGGCGAAGATGGCAGTCGTGTAGATAACAATAAGAGGAGCGTATGAAGAGGGAAAAGAAGGATGTGAAAAGCGCAAAGAGCGCGCGCTGCGGGCAGACGACGTGTGCTAGAGGCAAAGCGACGCGGCACGGGTTTCGATGCCGTCGATGGGAGAGAGCTGAAATTCACGTTTTCGCAGGGGGAGCGGGCGCGGTGGCGGCGGCGGAGTATGGAATGGCGGCCGCGAGGAATAGAAAGAGAAAGCATGCGACGGTATGCGAGGGCGCTCGGTTGGCTGGAGGTGGAGAGGAATGGTATGCGAGGACGCTGTAGGCGGAATGGAAGGGTAAGAGTGAGGTGGGTCGATAAGATGGTTGTTGAGGGTTACGTGTGGCCAAGAGTCAGATTGGTGGGAGAGAGGTGCGAGTAATGAGATGAAAACGAGAGCGTGCCAGGGGCGGTGGCTTGGGTGATAACGCGGCTAAAGGAGTGCGAATAGAGGAGTGAAGCATTCTGTGGGTGCGGGCAAGGGGGTGCAGGAGGGCCGTAGGTTGGGAAGATAACGGACGAAGGGGTGCGTGCGAGACAGCTGAAAGGTGACTAAAAGACTGGTCAGCAAGAGGGAGGTTGGGGAATAAAGAAAGGCAGTGGGAAGAAGAAAGAAGGCACGGAAGGGTGAAGTCGAGTGGTTTACAAGATGTCAGTGGGGTTGCAAGTTTTTGGTAAGAATGGAATCCGCGGGAGAGTGAAAAAACGTTAAGTAACGGATAGAAATGTGGGTTGAGTGAAGATCGAGAAGGTGCGGTTATGAGGGAAACCTAAGCGCCGGGAGAGAGTTGAATGGAAAGTGAGAGGGGCGAGGAGGATGGAGAGAGGGAAATTTGCGAGCGGAGGCGCCGATGGGGCTAGAGGCGGTAATAGAGAATAGAGGAAGAGTCGTGAGTAGGACAGGATGTATATTGGAAGCGCAGGCGCCAGTAGGGCTGGAGGTGGTAATCTATATATATATATATATATATATAAAAGAAAGTCGTGTTAGTTACACTCTTTATAACTCAAGAACGGCTGCACCCATTTGGCTGAAAATTGGTGAGCAGGAAGCTTAGAGCCAGGAAACGGACATAGGATACTGTTTATCCTGTTCGACAGCGTTCCTGTGTGAGAACGCACGTTTTCGCACGTTTTCGCGTGATTTCGCATGTTAGCGGTCATTGTTGCCTGTTGTAACCGATTGTTGTAACGCCGCACTGATAACAGAAGGCGATAATGAAAGCTGCCTTTCGTTCGCCGTTATATCTATATATAGTCGTGTTAGTTACACTATTTATAACTCAAGAACGGCTGTACCGATTTGGTGAGCAGGAAGCTTAGAGCCAGAAGACAGACATAGGATACTGTTTATCCCGTTCGACAGCGTTCCTGTGTGAGAACGTACGTTTTTGCACGTACGCAGTGCAACAAGGATAGTACAGATTTTCACAGTGAGTGCGACGCGAGAAAAAGATGGGACCGGCTGTTAAGGCGGAACAGAGTTCGCCGGGTCAGCTAGTAGAGAATAAAGAAAGAGTCGCGGATAGGAGAGGATGTTAAGAGCGTTATGTGGTTAGCGGGAAGGCCAGAGTGAGAGAGGGGATGTGATGAGTGTCTGGCGAGTAGGCACAGAAGAGGACAGACTGCAAGAGATGAACCAGAGGACGAGCACGTCGGGGGTTGAGCAGTGGAGTGGTGCCGCAGGCAGAAGTAAGGCAAAGACAGGCGACCAGCTGAATCTCGCAGAGCCGCACATGAGGGAACAGGACGGGGGGTGTTCTGAACGACACGCGATACAATGCCGAATCGCGCTCTGTGAGTCGAGATGCTCCGGGTCCTGGAGGGGGAGGCAACGGTGGTGCAGTGACGCGCAGAGAACAAACGACGGCGTTTTCGGGCGCAATGAGTCTGCGCTATGCGGATGTGTGACAAAGGATTTTTGTTTTCGAAATGAAAAATGTTCAAAGCGCTTGTTTCCGAGAATGGGAACGTTTGTGAGGAAACTATGTGAAAAGTGACGAGTCTGCTTTCCTTCATTTTGACGATATCGTTTGTAACGTGCCACATCATCTCCATATTGTGTTCTTTATTGTTTCTCTTTTCTTGTGTTTCCTTTTCAGTAGATATTCGTAAATACGAAAATTTATAGTAACAGTTGTGCGAATTCTTACAAAATTATATTATGATACATAGTTGCCCACTTCACTTTTTATTTTATAAAAGAGCCTGTTTAGATACATATTTATCTATGCTATTTTTTTCCATTGTGTTGAAAATAATAAATAGTTTTGCAATTATCCATTATTTTTTGTAGAATCCAATATATTTCATTTTTTGAAATAAGTCTTGAATTATTTGGAATTTCTCCGCAATGGAACTACTAGACATTCCTCAGTGATATAAAATCGAAAATAGTATAAAGCATTTCTACATCTCTCTATCTCTCTCTCTCTCTCTCTCTCTCCATATATATATATGTCGTGACCGGCCGCACATGATTGAATGTGCCGCCACAGGAGCACGTCAGGGGGGCGTTACCGCCCCTGGCGGCAGCGGCCAGCAACAAGCACGGGCCAGCGGTGCGCGGCTGAGTGCGGCCGCCACGCCTGAGCGAGCGGGGCGAGATTCGACCCCGCCCCTTTTACACAGCCAGTCGGCGGGCCTACGGCCCGGGGGGGCTATAAAACCTCGACGCGGAGCTGAGGCGGCAGACAGTGAGTGAGCGAGCGAGCAGCGGTGAAAGTGCGTCGAGACAGTGTTTAAGTGGTGGTTACGGTGAAGTGCGATAGACTACGACAACAGCGCTACAACAACGGACTCTTCTTTCTGGTTACTTGGTGGACTCGGCATACATTGGTACATCTTCTGGACTTACGACAACACGGCTTCGTCTCTGTACCAATTCTTCAGGATATCCGGCACTATAGCTTTGTACTTGGTTTTTGGCAATAAATTGTTTATTGAACCTTTGTGTTTGTAACTGGGACACTTCATATATATATATATATATATATATATATATATATATATATATATATATATATATATATATGGCAACATAACATGGCAAGTATCATTCAAAATCATTATATCTTACAATCATCAATCTCCAGCATTAATTAAGTAAACTCAATTAAATCGATCGTCATTGCATTCTTTGTGAACTGGTCTTGCGTTTAATTTATTTAGTAAATAAAATATTTTGCAATTTTATATCTATTTTAAGCTAGCTTCTACAACTTTAATGTCGTTTCCGACGATTTTGCGACAATAAAACGTTTGAGAAGTGTATTTCGATTTTTTACTAGCTTCTATAAATTCCACTTCTATGTTTGAATTTAAAACAAAGTTTTATGAAAACAGAACGATTTAAGAGGGTAATCTATGAAAATATAGACGAAAAACATTTACCTCAACACTCGCGTTTATTTTTAGAAACATTTTTTTAATTCATTGCAATGATTTACATTTGTGACTACGAATTAATATCGTATTATTTTTACTTCATGTTTATGACGGCAGAATGTGATGTGTAAATTTGAAAATCTTGATAGCTTATACATTGTTCAAACACTTCTCCCTTAATATAAAAATGTTTTTTCTGATTTACTTTCAAACCGAAAAAAATTAAAAGAAAGAGTTGAAATAATATTTTTGTGTGTAGGGTGTTTTCAGTATTTCTAGAAACTTCTTTTTAAAATGTTTATTTATTTAGTTATTTTCTTTTGGATAGAACAATACAAAGATCAGTGATAATACACTCTACATTTGTTCTAGTTGCTTATATCTACTTACAATTTCTTGTTAGTACTGGGCGTTTTCGCAGAATCTATCCCAGAGAATCGGTGATGAATCAGCATCCTACTGGACACAACGGTGTTACCCAACAGACGACGCTCTCTGGTCCGTCCACCTGAGGTGGTCCTCATTTGCCTAATGCGTGCGGGGCTGTAGACCTGCGCTTCAACGCATTCCTGCGGTACGAAGCGTGACGTACTTCGTGAGGTTTGTATTCGCCTGCAAACATTTGCGTTTCGTTATCTTGCTTTCAGCCCCTTTGAAATGACGTAGGATGCGGCGGATGCTGAGGTTCGTATTTTCATATCAAAGGACACGAAATCGTACGATGTGCTGTTTTATTCACATTTGGATTTTTACCTGGGAGTAAACAGACCAGGGAATCACTAATTGCAAAAATAGAGTTTTCGCTGTTGACTTCAGAGTCGTGCACAATACGAAAGTGTTTCAGTTTGACGGATATAATTTCAAACAATTGTACTAGATTAATTGCAGTACATGGAGAACTATTGTTTATTTTTATTTTTCTTGAGTTCCTTTTCTTCGTCTAGTGGGTGAATGATACCAACCATATTAATATTACCGTATGCATATCTGAATATACATTCTTGCCGACTTCAAATAAGTTGAATAAACCGTTTTATTGAACGTAGAGAAGATTTTAACATTAACGTTCAGTAAGTAAAGCTTATCTTATAAATCTTATCTATCTCATCATGTCCCTGTTCAACAATGAACATTTCATATATCCATCGCTGCAACAATACCGCGCACGGTGATATCTAATTCTTTGATGTTATATTTAAATCGTATTTTTAAGAGATAAAACGTATTTGGGCTAATTTCAATTAACGTTATTATATATTGCCACTATATAACGCGACGCCCTTATTATATATTGACACCGCTTCACACGAAACGCGAGAAATTCGAATTTATCTTTTCGATTTTTTTTCCGTTTTCGAAAATACAGAGAGTGTGCCAAAAAGAGGATCAGCACCACTTACGTTACCGTTCTTTGCTGCATAAGTGAAAACATTAAAGAAAAAACTAGAGCCGTTTCTTAAAAAATAATTGTTTAAAATTTAAAAATTGTCAATGTTTCATGCCAAATTACGCAAAAATACTAATATATTGAAAAAAAATTGATCATGACCTTATTTGAAGATCAATTTTTGATGAGCACATTTCATTAAGAAAAAAGTTATAATTGCAGTAGTAAGAAGACGTCGAAAAAAAGTTCGAATTTTTGCAATTTTCGCAAAATCAGGGATTTTAATCAACATGAGACCTGCACCATTCTCTTAAACATCCTTTACGCTATCCGAGATAAAATTTAATAAAAAATGGTGAGGTTTTTGAGGAAATAATTGTTTAAAGAAAATTAAAAATTACCTTCATTCCATGCAAAATTACGCAAAAACTTCAAATTTTCGAAAAATTGTACATAACGTTATTTCAAAATCCGTCTTTAAAGATAAGATTTCCTTGAGGAAATAAATAATTATCTTTAATATTTTAGTTGTAGGAAGACTCCTAAAAAATTCAACTTTTGCAATTTTCGGAAAATCGGGGATTTTAACGAAAATAAGACCTGCACCATTATCTTAAATGTGCTTTACTCTATATAAAAACACAATTTAATTTAAAAAAAAGTGTTTTATTTCTTTAGTCTAAAATGTTTTTTTTGTAATTTTGAAAATGTTCCCGGAGGCATGTAAAGTACCCCCCCCCATTTAAATATAGGTTTCAAATTCAAGGGGCCGTGACATCAGTCAGGTCGATTGAGGAATATCAATTTTGAAGAAAATTGGATGAACAGTTTAGGTGCTAGCGTTGCTCACAGACAGAAACGGACGGACGGACAGATGTTTTGCCGTCAATCGATTTTTCAGTATCAAGGACCCACAAAAAATTGTATTCCAGCGACAACACGTGTTAGAAGAATTTTTTCTATATTTAGCAACTGGATTTATCCATTTTTTCGTTACCACGACCCGGGAGTGAGAGTTTTCTCTCGAAAATTCGTGATTTTTTCCCGCAGCATTACATAACTTTTTCAATACTGCTTAAGCGGGAAAGTAAAATTGTCTAAATGTTGTACAATATAACAATTCAAATTTGGGTGGGCTTTTATTGTGTATTTCATCCTTTTAAATTAAAATGTGAAAAACTGTCCAAAATAAAATAGAATCATAGA
Source organism: Teleogryllus occipitalis (assembly GCA_011170035.1). Classification (NCBI taxonomy): domain Eukaryota; kingdom Metazoa; phylum Arthropoda; class Insecta; order Orthoptera; family Gryllidae; genus Teleogryllus; species Teleogryllus occipitalis. Next base: position 32,904 of record BLKR01006507.1, read on the forward strand.
AAAAATCTTATTGGCACGTGCTGCAATTCCTAATTCATTGTTACTGTAAGCGCAATTTGTTCTAATTTAAATGTTCAATTTCACGTTGTTTTGCAGTTTTTATTGTTCGTTACATTATTAATTACGAATTGTTTAATGTTTACGTTAGTAGCAGAACTTTAGTGGAAATGCTACATTAGTACATCTTGAGAATCGCCGTAAATAATTTGATTCCTATTGAATCAATCAAATGCAGTGACGCTTAATGAAACAGCTGTCACCTTCAGAGTTTTAACACTACACTCAACATAGATTTTCTTTAGCTAAATACATTGATGGTTGGACAACAACGTATTCGATCAAGACTTGGTGAAAATGATATTCTTAATAAATATAGAATATGCAGTGTTTGTTACACATATGATTTTTCTATATGAATGGCCGAAATTCTAATGAAAATCTATACTTTCTTTGGTCCTTTTTAACATTTTCGTAACTCCAATTCTTGATAAGAGCAACGGAAGACGGGTCTAACCTTCAAACTGCTACTTCCCCACGCCGCACCTGCCGGCCAGCGCCGCCAACCGACTCGTGCTGCCAACCTCAGCGTAAGATAGCGCAATCCACATTAGTAACAAAAAAAAAAAAAACTCTTCTTAACCAAACATATACTTTTGAAGAGAATTTTACATACCTGATCTAATTGAAGACGATTGATCATAAAAATAACGTCTCCTTTACATCGGTATCTTGGAAACTGAAGGCTTACTGCCAGAAACCGCATGTACTGTTAGTTAAACAAATATTGCTAGTATGCAATGGGACGACATAGACTGTACAAACGGCCGAGTGGACATTCATGAATCGCTGGTTACTAGCTTATGAGAGGTCGAGGAGCCTCTGTTAAAATAGATTTTCCAGCTGAGTCTGTCTGTACGAGATCTCGTGTTCCGAGAGTTATTGAAGACTATCTCTTTATGTTAGGGTCAATGAACTGATCGTATCATTTAGAGCATTTCAAACAGATGTATTTCTTCATGGAAGTTTTGCAGGGAGAGTTGTGGCCTAGGGCACTACTGTTGTGATAAGAATGAAAATGGATTGATGGTGGAATGAGAGGCAAAAGTACCGGGAGAGCCCCTGCCGCGAACGCAATAAACCCACCATAAATTCTACTCGGATCAGTCGGAGAATTGAACTCCGGCCCCAGTGGTGAAAAGCGAGCAATCTGGTGACTACAATAAGGATGTATCTCGATCAGAACGGTAGGGTACCACCGTTGTACGCATTCAGACCGCTACCAGACCGAACGTATGTTGTGTATCAACTCAGCACGTGACAACACAATGCTCAGTGGGCAACGTGGGCACTTCAAGAGTGGACACGTGTGGAAACCACTACAATGGGCTGGACGAGTCGAGTGCCGAGCCAAGGGGCAGGTCCAGAGGAGAAGTGCCATGCGGGCCCCGGATGGGTCGCAAGACTGTGCAGTTGCGTCCGGAGAGTGGCGACATGGTCACAACGAGCCTATAAAGGCGAGTGGCCACAGCATAAAGGGAACATTTGCTCCACAAACCTCTGTCGCGAGGACGCAGTGTGCGTGGGGGCCGCGAGATTCCGGGTACGACCGCTAGGCTCACTCGAACTGCATGTTCGGTAGTTAGCAGATGCTAACGGGTAGCGAATGCTCCGGTAGTAAATGGTTTGGCTCACATGTATTTACGAAAATAAACTGTAGTATATGTACTCAAGCCATCTTGTCTGTGATGTACGCTACTCACGACGACACAGTTGGCCCGTAAAGGTCACTCGATTCTTTGGCGGCGCAGCGGAAGTCGCCCGCACGTACGGACCTCAGAGGGCGTGTCCCTCGCCGGCGAAAGCGCCCCGCCCTCCCGGCGCCACCGCCGCCGATATCAGCGCGGCCTCGGCGCCACCCGAGGGCACTAGGGCGGCGCGGGGGCGCGCGGAGGCGCCGCGGAATAAATAAGGCGCCCTATCTGCGGGCCCCTTTGTCTGCCGGCCGTGAATCACGGCCGCTGGCGCGCCGCGGAAGAAGGCGGCCGAGGGGGGCGATGTGGGTGCTGGCAGAGGTGAGTCGAGTGGGGGAGGACCGGAATTGTTGCGGGCGGGGCGGGGTCGTCGGTCGGAAGATGGTGAGATTAGAAGTGCGAGGGCCACTGCAGTGGATCTGACTGGGAGGTATTGGGGTTCCAGTCTCGACGGAGGCGGATTTTCGAGACTTCCAACGTAGCTGGATTGATTGTGATTCCGGGCGTGTGAACGAATAAGGTCATTAGTCCCTTAAGTGTAGTGCATCTTTTCTCCTCGTGTGGTGGTGGTGGTGGTGGTAGTGGTAGTGGCGGCGGAGGTGGCGGCGATGTTCTGCCGCCGAATGGCGAGATCTGGCGCGACCTACCGTCGGCTAGCTTGGTTTCCCCACCCAGGAATCCCCCACCAGTGAGGCACAACCCAAGCCCGGGACAAGCTCCGACTGGTCTCCCGGCATATGTGTAGTGTAGGGAATGTTAACAGCATATTGGACGTATTAAGTTGATATGCTTATTGTAAATACTGTGGCCCATGACAACTTACGGTCAAATGACACTTTATTCGTATTTGTTTTGAATGATGTTCATTTGGTGAAAGCAACTATGTAGAAAGCAAATATACTGTTTCAGCATTGCATATATTGAAATAATATTTATGTTTAAAATTAAAACTATGTTTATTCAGTACAAAATAATCAGCGTTTATCTTCTATTTTGACCGTGTCGGAAGTGAAAATATAAAATAAAGCCTCACAGCAAATGCAATTTGCGATGGTAATTGAAGTACATTGTGAACTGACGTTTACTTTCAGCTGGATAGTACGATAACAGATTTTAAAAATATCCTTATTCTAAAAATATAAAATTAATTCAGAGACACTTGAGTTCATAATAGAGAACACCTACTCGCAGAGACAACTTCCTTCTCTTTCCAATTAAGACTGTCACTTACTACTTGCTCTCATTCTAACAGGGCAACTATTATTTGCGCCAATTTTACAAAGGCTTTCCGTGTTATAACACCAGGAGAATCATTTTAAAAATATTACAGAAATCGCTTGTTCTGAGAATGCGTGTAGAGGGCAGTAACATACTAATTCGCGATGACACAGTATATTTTCATGACGTGTACTTATTGTTTCCTTTCTTTCTTTTACTGCAGCTTAGCAATACCTTTTGTCATCCTATTTGGATTCTCTCTCAGAATAGAAAGAAGAGAACTGTAACTAAGTGAAAACGACGCACACTAGCCATGGTAAGGAGATGAAATGTTGGTAGAATTCGTTTCTTGAATAGAGGATACATTACGTCAAGAACTTGGACTCTGGGTCCGAAATACAGTACGAAACGTTCTCTGATAAGTAACAAGTAACAACTGACACCCGGGGAAGCAATTTCCTTTTAAAACTCACAAGTAAATGGTAAACTGAGGTCAAGTATTAGATCACAAGGTACTATCATGTGAAATTAGCTTTTCAGAAATAAGAACGAACTAGACCGGAAGTCATATTTAATAACCCGTATTTGAGAATTAGTAGTAATCATTAGTGAGTACTTAGTGTATTATTTAGTTTAAAAAACATTGCCTGCTTTCATGCAGAAATTATTTTCCTCTGAAAACTATCTCGAAGAATAAATACTCTCTCACTCTCTCTCTCTCTTTGGGTTATATTTCATATATTTGTTTACTTATTACACCTAGAAAAATAATCGAGAATTTCTCTACAATAATAAGTGCAAAACATTTTTTACGTTTGTATATTGCATTGTGCACATTCTTTGTAATACGAAGAAGAGGCTTTTCGAGAGAATTTCTTTGCATTGCAAAACGGCAAAGCGGCTGAGAAGCGCGTCTGATATCGGACGCATGCTCCGTTGCTCTATAGACGCCTCCGCCAGCCCTTTATATCGCGAATCCCCCGTAGAGAGGCGGGCATTCTGTTTCCTGACGCAAGGTCAGTCGCTAGCCGACGCCGCTGCATCCTTTACCAGCGACCCGATGCTGCTGACCCTCCCGCTCCCTGCCCCCACCCCCAGTACCAGCCGCATCTTTCCCAAGTCCCTCTCTCTCCTTCCCCGTTCATTCACACCCGCCTCCCGGGCAAGTGCGTTTGCCATCCCCGCCATTATATTCTCTATCATTATCACAACCATCATCACCATCACCATCCCCGTTTCGGTCCTCGAACACACCTGTCTCCTATTCCGACCACGACCGTTTCCATCATTATCGTTATCGACATCGTTAACGTGGTCACCGTCGTGTTCTTCGTCGTCACCGTCGAAGTCACTGTCGCCGTCACCTTCGCCGTCACAGTCATCGTTACCATCATTGTCATTGTTATCGTTATCGTCATTGTCATCTTTACCGTCTTTGTCATCGTTACCGTCTTTGTCATCGTTACCGTCTTTGCGATCGTTACCATCTTTGTCATCGTTACCGTCTTTGTCATCGTATAACGTCTTTGTCATCATTACCGTCTTTGTCATCGTTACCGTCATTGTCATCGTTACTGTCATTGTTATCGTTACCGTCATTGTCATCGTTACCGTCATCGTCACCGTTACCGCCATTGTCTTCGTCTCCGTTACCGCCACTTTTATCGCCATCGTCACATTACAACTACTTTTACCGTCATCGTCACCGTTACCGACACTGTTATCGTCATAGTCATCGTTACCGTCATCGTCACAGTCCCTGTCACCGTCACAGTCATCATTGCCCCCATCTTCACCGCCCTTTCCGTTATAGTCACCACCGTCACCGTCATCACCAACATCGTTACCGTAGTCATCGTCATCGCCATTGTCATCATCTAACATTTCCATTTCTATGGCCATCGCCACCTCCCCTTCTTCCACCACCACAGTGCCTGGCGTAGCAGCTGTTCTCCTCGGATCCGTTCTTCTCTCGGCTCGCCTCCCCCTTCCTCCCCCCGCGTGCTCAGATTCCTTTGAGCGGTCGGCCGGCTGAGGAGGCGCTCTCGCGGCAAACATGACCACGCGTGATGCGCATTGATTTTCACGCTCCAACAACCCCTGCC
>BLKR01006507.1:38077-56071 GCA_011170035.1 Teleogryllus occipitalis
ACCACCACCACCACCACCACCACCACCACCACCACCACCACCACCACCACCACCGCCGCCGCCGCCGCCGCCGCAACCGCCGCCGCCCGCGCCACTCGATATAGAAGCGGGGGAGACGGTCGACACAGACGCCGCGCGATTGAATCAAAGTTTATGGATGCGAGGGAGTCAGCAGTAGATTTGCACAGAGGGATATACAAATGGGTAGTAGCGGCATCGAGGAAGCAGAGAATGTTATGTGATAATATTTTATTTTATTGAGGTTTATTCAGAAGGTGAAATTCTTTATTATGATTAGGTATTCAAGTTTTTTCAATAAATCCGGGGAACCTATACAACGTACGAAGAACACAGGCGACACTTGACTTACATATGCAGTTGTTTTTAGGTATTATTTTGGAAATACAAACTACCTATTAAACACAACTTAAAAATGTAATCCCCGTATTCAGTAAAACAATTTATGATACAATAGTATACAGTAGTAATCTTTAATAAAAGATTAGAAATATTAATTAAGAGCTATCTAATAATTCTAAGAATTTATAACTATGTATTAGTGTATATTAAATTCTAAAAATATATATTAAAACTATTCGGGAACATTCCAGGGTCAGATATTTTCGAGAGTGGTTTTGTTTCTGAATGATAATGGATAAAAGGTACAATTGGAAGGAGAAACGGGAAAAAACCATGAAAGCGAGGATTTTGTACTCCAGTATCAGATGGAAGGGGAACGGTCTAACTAGTATATTACGGGTCTCCCTTTAGAAGCTTACAGACACGTGTTGATTCAGTACCTCGTTACCTAACCGTGATTAAACTTTTTTGACCACTCCTGTGTGCTCTCCGGCGCTTCAGCCATTCCCAGCGGAAATGCAGGAAACTAATACGATGTAACCAGACTTTTTTAAAATTTTTGTTTGAATTTTACTAAAATAAATGCAATCAAATCAAATACAAGAAAGATCCTTCTTCTACACCAGGAAGATAACCTCACTGGCTCCTTCATTTCTTGATGCGTATTACCATCCTCTCGTAGACACCTAGTGTCTCTTCATCGTGTAGTGAAGGTATGTTCTGAAACAGTGATTACGGCGGCCCGCTGCAACTTACCTTTCACTAGACTAGATCCGATCTCGCCCGAATCCCTACTCTCCCAGCGGGCGTAAACTGAACTAGCAGCTGGCTACACCGGTGAGCCGCACATAAGCCCTCGGCCAGGGTGCGCAAAGTGAGCCGCACACTTGAGCAGCTCCGATCTCGAGGAATCAAGTACTATTTTTTCTCTTCTACGGAAAATACATAGAATGGAAGGAGCAAAGACATTTTGGATATATCTCTACTATTCATTGAAGAGTCGCCCGTCATCTCCTCGTTCCTATACACGAAAGGGTAATGTGGCTATTTCTAACTTACGGAACTTTCCAACGTCTGCATAATTTTGTCAGGTGCGTAGTTTTGTCAGCGTAAGAACTAGAGATCTGCATTTACTGCGATTTTACCGGCCGGCGCACGCCTACCTGTCTTTGTTTCGAGACCGTCCACTCGACCGTCCGCGGCAGCCGGTTGCGCTTGTTTATGTTTATAGGAATATAACATAAAAATAACTTGATCAGTGCGCAATTTTTTATAATACAACAGGGTTCTGTAAAATTAAGGAAGGAAGATGGCAGGATGGATGAGGGAGCTGATCAATCAAATGGGATATAGATGTAGATACCACGAATTAACAAATGGGGGTTCTGTAAGGTTAAATGACGGAATTCTTGTGTGCATGTCTATGTGGGTCGGTGTATGTGTGTGAAAGAGGGATTACAGATGATGAAATGAAGTCGAAGTGAGACGATGGGATTATTGGGAAAAGTTGGAGCGTAGCGAGAAAAAGTTTCGGGTCGGAGCACCAACGAGAGGTGTAGGTATAGAAACAAAGTAGTGCTGTAGGTATTGATGAAGGGGAATGGGACAGTGGAAGGGGAAGAGAGGGGGATGGCGGCTGAGTAGTCCCTTTGAGGCCGAGGAGCCGAGACGAGCCCGAAACTGTGGGACAACAGGGCGCGCACGTAAACGATGGCTCGCTCGATTAGTCAAGGCAGTCGGTCGGCTGTGCGACCTAGCGGAGGTCCATAGGCGTACGAAGTGCCTTCACTGCGCTCTGCTCCGTATATACTGGCTGCTTTGTACAAGCAAATCAATCAATGATTATTACTTTAATCATACTTTTTTGTTCTTAGAATTCGTCTGCTGTCATTGTACTCTTTTGCGTTTATATTTTTCATTTTTGGTTCGCATATCTTCACTCTTCATCCTTCATTATTCCTTCTTCCTAGTCTTACTTAATTCTTTTTTCGTTGGTTTTTACTTTTGATCTTTATTTATTAATCTTGTTGTTCCTTCCACCTCTTCGTTTTCGTCAGTTTTCTTCAGTTATGCTTTAGGCCCAGAACGTTTTTCAATTTCCAGCCAGCTTCTCGGTTTCCTCGCATTACTCTTTTATTTTGTTTTAAAGGAGAATGCAATCTGATTCAGTTAAATGCTTGATTTTGTAACATTTTATTTGAATATGTAATATTATAATATTATTATAATATTGTATTGCGTAGTGAAAACATAACGTTGACTACCAATGAAGTATTCAGGGTTGGGTAATTTGGAAATGAATGAAACTCGACATAAGGATTGTTTTTTCATACCGGGTTCACTTATTGGGAAAAGTCTCTCGTGGAATTGTCTCATGTCGCAATAGGTAACACGAGCGGCTCAAATCGTGAATGTTTCTTGTTCAAATTACGACTTCCTGTTTTTTGTATTTTGTCTTGTTATTAATTATAATATTCGGAAACACATTTATTGATTTTTTCACGGTATTGTTTTTTATAAATGTCGCTTTTGTGTTTCTATGTACAACAAATGATTCTGTGCAGATAAATGAAAAACAGTGTTTTAATTATGTTCAAGGTGTGCGTACAAAATTCAAAGAATTAAAATACAACTCTGGGCGTTTGAACTAGAGACATTCAACATTTCGAGTCATGATGGCTGACGTCAGCGCTACCAGGAACTTGACGATGTCTGCTCTGTCTGATCACACACACGAGACCATTCTTCCCTGCGAATACGTATAAGTACGAGCTAACTCGAAAAAAACACCTTCATTCCGAGTATCGCTTTATTTCATATATACCAACCTACAATGTCCCCTAAAGGAGCTCATTATTGAGGATTTTAATTGGAATTAAAAATCTGTTATTTTATTCCCTTATCGGTTCCCAATTACATTTAATATAATAACCTTTGATTTAGTTATTGAAAACGATCATTGCTTAAGAATACGCGGCATGCGATATATTATATATGGTGTTGCGCTCGTCATTGAAGAAAGGTACGCACATTCCAAACGTAATACGCAATGCTGGCGAGATTTCGATTCATTTAAAATCAAATATAATCAGTTGCGCACCCAAGGAGCGTAGGGTTCATGGACCATATTAAAATTGTAACTTTTACTTATGATTCTTTACTAATGAAATTCACAATTTAACATTATAAATATTATACATAAATTAAGAAATAAAAATATTATACTTCGCATAAATGAAAAATTCTTTAGAAAAGAAAACATCAAGTCGGCTGGACACAATTCCTGTAGTCTCGCCCTGAGAAGAATCGAAGGCGCCCCACTGAATATTATCAAAAAGGATCTAAATTAAAGTTAATTTATTTATTTAGTCAGAAAAAAACAGTAAAAAACTATGTGACTTATGGGGGAGAAAATCATCTGCGCACGCTTTCTTGAGTTCCAGAATCCTTTCCCATCAATTTAACTATAAATAGTTGAAAGATGAAAAAAGTTTAAAAAACTGATGAGGATGATAACAATAATAATAATAATAATAATAATAATAATAATAATAATAATAATAATAAAATTTTTAAAAGTGCGAGATTAACATTTGAAAAACTAGACATCACCATTCCCAAGTTATAGAAAACTTGCAAAGGTAAATGAATTGCAGATTGCAGAAATTTGCAGAAATTTCAGAAATTTACTGTTTGTGAATGTAAATCTTTTATTGTAATAAAGTTAATAATTGCAACATTACATTTAATGAAAATTGAGAAAATTCGCAATTTCAAAACTCACTGATATTGTAGCGTTGTACTATTTCCCTATTTTAACATTTTTCCTTCTGTATTTATAAAAATATCTAGTAGAATTCAAGAACAATGTAAAATAATAATTTAAAAACATAATTAATTAAATATCAAATGATTGATTAACCGAAAAACAAAAACTTCTAAAAGGTATTCTCTGTCGTAATATGTTCGTATAACGTGACCCTTTCGGAGCTTATTATGAAACTTAATTTGTTATACAACGCGTTGATAATATATGAAAAAACAATAGGTTGCCTATTTGCAAGTTTTACCTTGAAAGAGGAAACATGGTAGTTTGCGAGTTAAGCAGTCATTCTAATTATAGAATGTGAACGCGAAAATTGGATAACGTTGTTTGACGAGCAAACAAGTATGAAAATTGCACGCTTTAGCAAGAGTTTCGTGTACATTGTAATTTTTGACTTGCAGACTGGACGTAGTCAATGGAGAATTGCTGTCATCCCAGCTGTGCGAACGGGTGTTTGTTGCCTGTTAAAGCTTATTCACTAAAGGGAAAAACCTCCCTCTCGCAAAAAAGAAACGTACATTAGGTGCACAAATTTGTTAATATGACCAGATTTAGCGACATGATTTATTTTATTAACAATAATTATTGTTAAGTACTCGGGTATGTTCAGTTGCCTTAGAGGAGTATAAAGGAAACCTGTCGATTTCCCAACTTTAAATTATTGCGCAATAAAATGTAAAGTTGGCAATTTGAAATGTAAATTTACATGAGTGACTGACTTTAATCTTCTCCGTACGACCTTGAATAATCTAGTTTTTCCTAAAATTATAGTTCCATAACTGTTCTTCAAGAGGGTTTTTCTCGTAAATCATGACAGAGCACTTGTCACTTATTTATTTTATGGTGGAGCTATCTTATACTCGTTGATACATAATTTTCCATCTGAGCGTAATTCGATATAGAATAATGAATATAATACAAATAATTTATTTGAATGTTAATGAATAAAATGAGAGGCTCATAAAGGTTTTATCTATTGGTGACTTGTTTTTATATTTTAACTAGCAAAGTACTAGGCGGCGCTCCAGCTTTCTTAATATCCAATCCTTGTGAAAGAGGAAAAATATCAATATCATAAACCACTCTGTTAAGATTATTTTTAATAAAATTGGTTCAAGTTTTAATAATATAATAAATTCCGCCAGAAAATTATTGTAAGAACCATGTATTAGGTATCAGTTCTGTCACAGTACAGATACAGTACCCATACAATGGCGCAGCTCAGCCTTTTTTTTTTTTTTTTTTTTTGGTGGTTGGTTAGGAATGGTCGCACAAACAGCTAGCGATCATGGTGGAGAAAACGGCTACCTGAAGTCAACACGGTTTTCCTTACACAGGGTGTTGCCGAAGGACATTAAATTTTTTGTGACGTTGCATTCTTAAGAACTGGTTAAGCATTTAAAAATAATTAGAGTTGTTTCTTGATCATTTTCTGATCTGAGGACCAGAACTCTTCAAAATGATATATCATGCTCGCATTCAGTGAAAACAATTGCTTCACCTCTAGCAGAAATGAGTGCGAGGGAGTTAAGTATGGATTTAGCAGAAATGAATGCAATGCAGTATGTTTTGACTTGGTTTTAAAGTTATGGAGTGGCATTCTTGTGAAAAATGCAAAAACTTAAGTGAGAGCGTAGATGAAAACGCGATAAAAAAGTTTGTTGCTTTGAAAATATTCAAAATAACTTCAAACTTATGTATGTGTTCTGCCAATTTGAATGAATATCTGTCACAGCGTAAAGGAGTCTTAATGGTAGAATTTGGAAAATTAATTGCTGATCAAAATATTGCTACTCAGCTATTACAGAAACTCTCAGAAATGAATTTTGTTAGTGGTTGTTGTGAAGCGAAGAAAATAGTTCTGAATTCTTTTATGAGAGTAAGAATTTACTATATGTTGAAGTTCACGAACATAAAATAAACTTCAGCAAAAAAAAAGGTAAGACAAAATATTTAAATTTCTGCATTTGGGATGTTAATATTTTATTAATTAGAAAAAAATGAAAATATTTTAGATGCAGTGTTGAATAAAATTTGTATTACTGTGAAGTAAAATATGAACAATCAGCATCAACTTGGTTTTTATTTTCCGTTTAGATGCAAATTTTCTTCTTTCAATAAGTCTTTCTGCATGTATTCTGAATCGTGTTTTTAATTTGTGTAATTTTGTACTGATTTAGATCAGCAGTTTCTAGACACTTTCATGAAAAAGAAAGAAAAAAGTTGCAATTCCTCATGGCATTATTCAATTTCAATTGACAACATTCATTAGCTCTAAAAATTTTTTCCTAGAAGTAGTTAAATTCTACTTTACCTGTTGTGTACTTAGTATACTCCAGAAGAAATTAAAATATAATTTCTTTTTTGGCCATATTTAGCAAAACAACCTCTTGTGTAATTAGTATATTTGAGAGGAAATTAAAATATATATATTTTTTGGTCATATTTAGCAGAAGAAAGCTTTATTACGTGTCAGAATAACCTGCCTAGTGATCCCTTGTGGAACGCTAGTGTCGCTGATCAATACGTCTTGATAGGGCATTAACCACGTAGCTGAGCTGCTCCGTTGCTGGCCTCAAGCGAAATATATTACGAACCGATCTCCTCTTAACGACAGGCGAAAAATAATGATGGCAGTGCATCTACCAACATATTATTCAAATTATATATTTTCCGCATTTGTGTTATACGAATATTTACCAAATTTTGCAAGGATAATGCGACAATCCTAAAGAAGAGCCCTTAAAATTTTGTATTTTATCCTACACTTCTTTTTATGTATCGTTGTTACATGTCGTTGAATTCCCTTTTATTAGTATACATAATTATTGTGCATTATAACAGTTTAAAACAGTCATTAGAATGGGGAACATGCCACGACAAATTTTCATCTTCAGTTACAACAGGAATTCTTTGTATTTTTGCCTTCCTCATTTATCTTTAAAATATTAGTGTTTTAACAAAATTTATGAAGACACTTCAATTTATCTTCCTTACTGAGTTTTTGTAGTTATTTATTGCTTTAATTCGTGCCAGACAGTAAAATTAATCTTAAAAAATAGCAATAAATTTAGAGTTGAAAATTGGTTTGATTAAAACTGAGATGTTTATTTGAAACCGTTCCTTGGTTATAAATAAAGGGTGAAAATTCACAGTACGAATAGATTCCGACTTCATAGTCGTAGTCACTTGACTTCACAGTCCTCGCCGACCTCATTCTCGCCCATCTCTTCTGAAGTTTCATGCTTCGCCCCAGGTACCCCGGGGAACTAGAAACGTTTTTGGATATGCAAGTTATCCAACTTTGCCGGATTACAGTGGAACTCTTTGAGAGGATATGAGAATTGTACGGGACACTAGGACATTTAAAACGTCCCGAGAATTGCGCCAAAGCTTATAATTTCAATAGTATTTAATAATACCACCCTCGAACAATGGAAAACAAAAACCTTTATAACAGGTACCATGAGGTAACTTCGACTATTAGTTCTATCCTCTTCCTGAGTGTTCAGGGTTCTTACAGCGTCAAAACAACATCACATCTATTAATCAATCAGCAGAACCATCATCATCACTAAACACACACACACACACACACACACACACACACACACACACACACACACACACACACACACAAAGTGCAGTATGACCTGTACTCTCCCTAAACACATCCATTACGAATTGGCTTTGTTAACTGGTTTTTACAATTCTAATTTGCTTTCGGTATTGAAATTCGACTAAGAAATGTGGCGGTAAACTTAAATAATTATTTGACGTTCATGTCTAGTTCCAAATATCATATCAATATTTCGTCGCTGAATAGTTTCCCAAACTTTGATAAAAATACTTATTAAAAACAATTAAATTACTGTAGTTGAATAGATGTGATTACATACAAGAAAATGATTTAAGAGAAGTTGTCGTGTTGTGTTGTCGAACGAGAAGCATTTCTTTCTTCCTCTCACTTCTCAATATTCATATAAATCAAAATTCTAAATCGACTAGTATTGCTACTTGCAAATGTTAACTACTATTGTTACCACAACTATTACAAACACACAGTTATCAATAAAATTTCAACATAATTACTTCTACCACTTAAATCTCCATTAAAAATTGTACCACTAGAAAAGCTTCCACCACCACCACCACCATTATCACCACCACTACCATCACTACCATCATTACCACCACTACCACTACTACCTCTACCACTACTGCCACTACTACTGCCTCTACTACTACTACTACTACTACTACTACTACTACTACCACCACTACTATCACTATCACCATCACTATCACTACCATCACTACCATTACTACAACCACTACCACCACTACCACCACTTCCACCACTACCACCACTACCACCACTACCACCACTACCACCACTACCACTTCTACCACTACCATTATCAAGTGGTGCACGGCTCAGCTCACACGCCTCCACCCGTTCGCGAGTGGCCGCCATGGCCTCCAGTTGCTGCGCGCCCGCGTCGCCCACGCTGCCAGCGGCAGCTGCCTGTTGATCCCGCGGCGCTCGCGCGGGGGCGGCTGTGCGTCTGCGGATGGCACTTTTATTCGCTCGCCGCCCACACCCACGCCCTCTGACGACGGAATTGCGAGGCCGTGAATTAACTGGCAAAGAGCGCCCGGCGCCGCGCCGTCTGCGGATGTCGCGTGCCGGAGGTCACCCTGCCCCGCCCCCGCCCCCGCCCCCGCCCCCGCCCCGCCCCGCCCCACCCCACCCTGCCTCGCCCCGCCCCAGCTTCGCCTTGCCATGTCGCGACCGCTCCGCCCCCATGCGACCTGATTCGCTCGCGCATCGGATGAAACGTCCTGGTTCTCTTCTGCGTTCTCCTTCCGCTTAGATCGCAGAATTAGTTTGCCTTTCGTCTGAGTGCCATAAGTGAATCAAACGTTCGAGAAGCTTTTGTGGTCAAGTAAAGCCGTCGGTTTTGTGAGGTAGATTTGTAGGATGACTCGAAGCAAACATCTGCGAAATTCGTTTGTTGCGTGCGCAATGTCGCTCCGTCCCGTTACGTCATGTCGCACTCGCTCCGCTCCCACCCGACCTGATTCGCTCGCGCATGGGAGGGAACGTCCTGCTTCTGTTCTCTATTTCGCTTAGATTACGCTTAGATTGTAATGTTCGTTTGTCTTTACGCAATTGACGTATATGAATACAATATTCGAGATACTTTTGTGGCAAAGTAAAGCCTTCGGTTCCGTGAGGTAGATTTGTAGGACTGTCGTGATGACATGATGGGAGGGAGTGAGTATCGGGTGAAAGATGAACTTGGTGTTGGTATGTACAAAATGGTTTATTGTACGTTCCTATGCAAGTACGTTTACCTAACAGAGGCTACGCAGCCCAGCACTCAGTCGGCCTGGACATCTGGCCGCCAGACCAGCGCGGCCCGAGCGGAGGGCGGGCGGTGAGGGGCGCAAGACGGCGTCGCCTCACCACAGGACGACTTGAAGTAAACTACTACGAAATTGCCCCTCCCACGCGACCTGATTCGCACCCGCATCCGAGAGAACGTCCTGATTCTGCTCTCTTTTTCGTTGTCTTTCCACTTAGCGCAGTGCTAGTTCACCTTTCGGCTGAGTGACACAAATGATTGGGACGTTTGAGAAGATTTTGTAGCAAAGGTAAACCGTTGGTTTCGTAACGTAGATTTGTAGGATAAGTTGAAGCAGAAATGTACAAAATTCGTCGACGTGTGTCGCAGATCACCCTCTCCCGCCTCGTCATGTCGCGTACCATAAATGAGTAGTTCAATCGAAAAGCTTTTGCGAGAAAATGAAGCCGTCGGTTTCGCGAGGTAGATTCGTAGAATACTTTGAAGAAAACATCTACGAAATTAATATCAATTGAACTTTAATTGTAGTCACTGCGGGACGTACTGACGCAACATCAAAAGCCGTTGATTTGTGCCCGAAATTTCCTATTTTACGAGGCAAATCTTGTTTCTGGTTTATGGGGCACATCAGATTTTATAATTAGAGAGGGATTGATCAATATTTACCAATGGAAATGCGAGATGCAAATGGATTTCATTTTTCTCTTGGTGAATGAACAATGATTTATTATAATCCGCTGACATCACATTAATATTATCACATAGATAATTCTCATTGTGATACAAAAATATTTTGTCACTTGGAATTCATGAACATTTACATAAATGGAAATATTCAGTTACCAATTTGGTCAGTTTTAAACGTATTGTATATTCAAAAATTATTTTATTTTCAATGATTGTTAAACAAATGAAGTAATATCGTAATTAGTTAAAATTTTCTCTGAGGTTTATATTTCAATTGTTGCAATTATATCTATAAGGGTAGACTATGTTGTGGGTACACTTGTGAAACTCTTTTATGTTCAAAAACATTGTTGCGACATAAACCAAACAGAAGTTAATTCTGTAAAACATGTTCGCTCAATTTCTTTTGCTAGATGGGATATAAAACCGGCTTTCTTTTAAACACAAATTATTATGTAATGTAGCAGGCGTGGCAACTAAATTTAGTTTTGGGAGCCGCAAATTTACGATACTGTATCTAAGCGAGCCATATTGTTAAGATTAATGATTTATAAATGAAGACTTATTAGTTCAGATCCATATTTAGCTTTAATGAACGCGGTGATACAGAGATTTACACCATTAGTCCCAAATATTGAAAAAAGTATCTTAGCACACTGTTTTGCTAGCGGACATTTTTCTTCTCGAACTTTCTTCCAAATTCTTCGGTAAGGCCAAAGCACGTTTTCGTTTTAGTCCTCTTAGTACTTCATTTCCATTACGTTCTAATAGTTCCAACACTACAGCTGCTGAATCCTTTGTAATTTATGATAAAACAGGGCAGCCATATGCCAGAGTATAGACAGAAAAAGGATTTTCCGGACATGAAAATGTAGGATTATATGTTCTCAAATCATTAAATGTGTAATTGATTTCTTGAGCAAGATCAGACACTTTACCCCTTTCTACTGTTTCAACCTAAACGCCTGGAACGCTTTCAGTAATTTTCTTCGAACATTTGAAACGAGCTAATATTTTAATCTGAAGGTCTTTTGGAAGAATTTTCTTATGCTATGAAAGTCAAAAACCTCTGCACCAAATCGAAAACAAGTTTTTTCTATTTCTTGTAATGATATTCTTAGTGTGTGTAAATACTAATCGAAATCAACCAGCCACTGGGGGGTCATGACGTTTAGGGAAACATTTTTATTTTTCTCACATAAACTGTGGGATTGTACTAAGTAATTCCAAAAACCTGCCAAGAACTTCGTCTACTGATGTCTTACTAAGCAGTTTCAAGAAACATTATTAGAAAGCTCGTCACAGTTCACGACTACAAAAAATTCGAACTGTCGTCGGTGTCTTTTGACTTGTTAGCGAGTGTAGTTCACAATTTTTAGAATAGAATTGTAATATAGACTTTAAGAAACAAAAACAAAAAAAAATCAGGTCTGAAGAATCAAAATAATAGAAAAATGTGACTTAGCGAGGAAAATAACTAAAAAACGTAAAAAATGAACTTGGTAAGTTTCACTTGCGTATCGGATGTAGGTAAATATTCCTTTTAGTCTTATGATCTGCCTAGAAGATAATTAGTATATAAAGGTATATCTATACTCAAATTCAGCCTTACTGATAACTCAAAATTCAACCCGAGAGTAAACATCCGGTTAACTATTAGCTTAATTGTTTCAAATTTGGCACGTCGCATTATATAATGCCTTGGTTCCAAATCAATACGGAATGTTGTAGAATGACGAGATTTTGTGTAGAAATATGTGACTATTTACCTCTAATATATGTATGTCAGAGAAAAGAAACACTTTCATGAAATACAAAGGAAACATTTTAAAACATTTGTAGGAAGAAGACAGGTGTTCGTGCTGCTTCGTTGTATTTAAAGTCGCGGGTTTCCGTTTGCAGTCAGGAGATAAAAATATAATTATTCGTCCATATTCTTACCGTCGACAGCTGTAAAATCACTTCAATTCTCGTTTGCAATTGTAGTCAAATTATCTGAGCCCCAGTTTCAACCAGGAAGAGTTATGCGGTTATAATTACTGCATTTGTCTGGCACTACTCCAATTCGCAAGTACACTAAGTGTCTTTATGGGTTTTCTTACTGCCTTTTTTTGTGGAGCCTGTACCTTGATGAAATACGATCTCGCCGCAAGATTTTTGCGGATGAGTAGACACCACGGGGCGAGAGGGGGAGGCGGAGAAGAAGCTATATGAGAAAATGGACGAGGATGGCGGAGGTTATTAAAGGGAGACGGGCGAGGGCGCGGTTGCATTCAGGTCGAGCAATATGGCGCAGCAACATTAATCACCGCTCCGCGCCGGAGAGGCGACCGGGGCGGGGCTAGAGAAATTTCCAGAACGCCTTCAGAGGCGGAGAACCTGCCTGGCGTCGTAGCCGAAGTAATGAGTTCCAGTGAAATGAAAGGTGACATTGAGTCAAGCAAGTGAACCGCCTACGATGGAAGGTTAGCATTTGGGAGCGAGATTTCTTTCCGTAGGAATTTGATTGTCAGGGAGAGGGCGAATAATGTGAGTGCTCTTGTAGTGATGAATGGAATTTTTATCCGCAAAGTGTTCGTATGCTAAACGATTGCGAGAGATCATTTGTCATTTCGAGTAATGGAAGGGCGTGTCGTTTCGAGTTTCTATCACCAATTAAATGGTTTAAAGTGAGACCAAGGAAAGTTGTCTGAAAGCTGTCGTTGCAAGGTGATTATAAACTTTGAATAGCTATTCACTATTTATCAATACAAAGAATGGGCTAATAAAACTGAGTAAGATTCAACAGAGATATTACAAACTTCAATTTTTCATAACTTCCAGTTCATCTAACACCGTAATTTGCAGGAAACTTAAAATACTGGTAAGTTCAATGAAAATAATAAACAGACAAATCGTTCGAGATCTGTAGAAGTAATTAAAGTCATGAAAACAAAATGTATATCAGAAATGGGCTACCTCTTGCGCGTGGTGGCAATGATACTTCCTCTCATTTCCTTAAGTATTGAGGTCCAATACGAAAAAAAGCGATACTTGTTTAATTTCCAGCTATGCAAAAACTTTATGAGAATTCACATTTATTATTTCAGCAATAACAGTTGTCGAGGAAGGAAACGACGAAACTTTACTTTTCAAACTGTTCTCAGTAAGGGTTTTCCAAAAACATGCAGTCAATTATTTTTCCTTTAACTACATTCGCATGAGTAATATAGTGGAGTATAAATGTGAAAAGGTTGGCACTTAATAGAGCAACCATGATTGAGAAACACGAAAATCAAATTGAGTGCCAAATTTGAGCCTTTTATCAACGCTTCATCATCGCTGATTTTAAAAAAAATGCTGAATCAAGGTGTCGTCTAATCGATTCACCTGTCTAGCATACGTCGACTGTTGTAACGTACGCTTTGCATTAAAATGCCACAAACTTAAAGCAACAAGAAATTCAAAAGTTTAATTTGAGACGCTTGCGATTAGACAATGGTAGACTTACCAGCAAACAAAATTGAAATATTTATATTTTTCGTTTCAGCACCGAGTTGCCTTGACTCCTTTGGCAAAATAGTGTAATTCATAACAGTAACGTATGCAGTACCTTTCAATGTTATAAATATGCTTTGTACGTTGAAAACTTGATTTACAGATTTCTTTGAGCTTTCAGTTGCATCTCTTCTCCATGCTTTCTGTTGTTCATGTTTACAAATTTTAATTTACGTGTTTTTCATACCCACTTTTTGCGTGCTTGTGATAGTTCAGCCATTAAAAATGCGATTGGACTTAGAAAAAATAATTTGAAATTGGACAATCAGCTTATTTTCTAAGTTTCGTCGATTAGTCTCCTATGTGTAATGTCTTGTGTACTGTACTTGTGTAATGTGAAACTCGTTCTAAGAAATGTCTGATGTTGTTCTTAAAGTTAAATCAAGAAATTTACACCGTTCTATGCTGTTTAGGATGCACACATGGTGTTGTGTGTTTTTTTGTCTTTGGGGGCGAAAGATTCCAAGAATTAGTGAACGACGAGGTCGAGAACTTATCTTTAATTTGCAATGATTTTCTAGGAAAGATATATATCTTTGTTTCGTCCCACGTGATAGACGTATTTATGATATATTTTATCAGCAATTATTGTTATTTTTACCGAAAGGAAATTAATTTTTTAATACTACTACTACTACTACTAATAATAATAATAACAACAACAACAACAACAACAACAACTTCCTTGCCATATTATAAATATGTTGCTCAGAATGTGCTTGAAAATAATGAGCACACTCTACTGGAATCGTTCACTGACAGAAGTCGGCGGCAATAGACCCGATATAACATACATCGATAGAAACCATCAGCAGGCTTAGCTTATTGATGTATCAATACCCAACACCTACAACATCTCGGCAAAACATTAAGAGACGATCCAAAAATATACCGCAACAATACAAATATATCTCGCCCATGCAGTCGCAGCTCAGTGGAACTTCCGCAAACTGACAATTGTGCCAATAATAATATCAGCCACAGGAGTGATCCCGAAAATGACACTTCGAGCATTAGAGCGTCTTCACTTGGATGTCAGGAGTATATAAAATATGCAGAAGGTAGGATCTTGAATACATGCCATATTGTTAGAAACCACCTGAACCTTCAATAAAGCAACCGCACACCTGGTCATCATACCTGCAAGTGGTTGACCTACCGACCAGTAAAAACTATCAAGAATAAATAATATAATAATAATAATAATAATAATAATAATAATAATAATAATAATAATAATAATAATAACAACAATGAGTTCTGTTTGAAAGGATAAGAGACATTCTTTGGTTTAGGTTTGATCACTTTCTTCACCTCGGAAGGCGCTTTGTTGGGCTTCTTGGGCGAAGCGGGGATGCTACGCTTTGCGGCCGCAGCACCTTCAGTCACGGTAAGCTTGCTGCTAGTCGCCTTGGTCCCCGCCGTGTTTTGGTCTTGGCAGCTCCGACATCGTCTGCCTTCTTCTTGATGGGCTTTGCAGCGGGCGCCAGGCGCTTCTTTCCGGCCTTCTCGGACTTTCCGGCAGCTTGAACGAGCCTGACGCTCCCTTTCCTTACGTTGACACCACGTCGCCGGTGCTGACGGCCGTTTCATATACTCTTTGATGAGCGCATTCTTCTCGGAATCCACTTTGTAATTAGCAGCAACGTACTTTTTGATGGTTAGAACCTCCCGTGTTCCTTGAGACTCTTGATGGCGTTGTACATCTCGGAGGTGCGAGGGTTTTGAACGCGACTTTTGACTTCTTCACTCGATTTCTTCGGGGACCGGGGTCAACACGGGTCATTCTACTGAAAAAAGGTAATACAAGGACAATTCACGCGACGTTCACGAGTGTTCTTACGTATACACACACTCGAGAAGTTGTAGTGTTGAAGGTATGTGGGTATGTATGTACTTTGGCACAACTTTGGCAACATCTTTACGAGCTAAGGCCTATCAGCAGCGACCCGACCTTGCGGCCATGGGTTGAAGGGTACCTGTGGTTAGCAAATAGCGATCCCTACGCTATATCTCTGGTCTTCTCAACCTGAGAAGCGAGCTTTCTCATCGTCACACAGCAACGGATACTAGAACATTGCAACGAAAGCCCCGTCCAGGAATAGAACCTGGGATTGCGATGTGGAAAACGAGCACGCTAACAAACGAGCCACCGAGGGCTAGCGTTGGAGGACCTGAGAGAAAATAAATAAAGATGTTGTTCGTAATTTGTTCATCGGAGCCCTACGAGTGACCTTAGCCACAACATCAGTGGCAAGTGAATTTCTCCCCGGCCCGAGATGGGAAAAGTGCACAAGCCGACAATAACAATAATAATAATAATAATAATAATAATAATAATAATAATAGCGTAATTTATTCTTTTAAAGCACAACCTTTTTAAACGAACACGGTGAAGCGATCCAGGATGGAACACCAGAAATGATTTGAGCAAGTATCTTTGAAATTGTTTGAGGTAGGGTAAAAAATGTCAACACAAAACTTCATGCAAATGAGTGTCTTAAGTAAATCCTCGTTTTGAAAAGGATTACCATAAATAAGGGTGATGGGTTAGTTCTCTTACTTAATATGAGTATTTTCTGGAAACAGAAGAGACTATCTTTATGTATTATAATATAACACACGAAATATGTATTCGTTACTAGTAGAAGAGATGGAAAATTAAAATTGCTTTGAGCGAATTCAAAGAAATATTAATCGGACAAATATGAATTTTTTTGAGACACTTACTTACTCAAATTTCTTTATACTTTTAACTTAGTTCCGAAAACTTTTTCTGACTACTGATTATGAATAACTGATTCTTGACTGACTAGAAAATTATTTTCAAAAACGTCAGATTAACATCTGTGCCTGGTACCTCGCAAATACTATTTACAAATATTTGTCGGCCATTTTGCGGGCATTTCCGGCCCGCAAAGCCAACAAAGGGAGCAAAGCGGGCATCCTGCTGGAAGATCGAAGCCACTCTTCCTTCCGGGTCGCCCTTTGAAGTCTTTTCCTCCCAATTACGCCTTCCGCGTTCCGTCTCCTCCCCCCTCTCCCTGTCTCGCGAGAGCGCGCGCCTTGTTTTGTTTTCGTCTGTGGCGAGCGCCGCGCGAACCCGAGCGGCTCGTTTCGTAAACAATTCTAATTGAGTAATTTGGCGCCGCGTTCGCCATCCAAGTAATTAATTCACCCCGGTGAAGTGCGCCGCGGCGGCTGTTTGCGGACGCCGCGAATTGCGCAGCTCGGCAGGATTCCATATTGCGCCGCCGCCGCCGCGGACACGCGCTCACTCGCCCGCAGCGCCTCCGCGGGGACCCGCGCGAAAGGTTGGGCCTCCGCCACGCGGACGGGCCTGGCAGGAGAGAGAGGAAGCAGACAGAATAATACAGAAAGGGAAGAGCAAAAAAAAAAAAAAAAATAAAAAGGAAAAAGGAAGAAAAATAAAGAAGAAAAAAGAAAAAGAAAGAAGAAAAAGAAAAATAAATAAGACAGACAAAAAGAAAGAAAAAGAAATAAAGAAAAAATAAATTAGGAAGAAATAAAAAATAAATAAGGAAGAAACAAGAAAGAAAAAAAATGAAGGAAAAAACTCAGACCCAAAACCAGAAGAGGGAATAAAAGAGAGGAAAGAGCAGGTCTAGGGTGCAATGCTCACATTCTCAAATGGCTATCAAAAAAAGAATATAATCTGCATATCACAATAACTTTATTCTCAGTTTGTTATACATATGAAGACGCTTCTTTATTCTTACTTTATACTTTCTTACTTAACAATATTTTCGTCGAAAAACTTGAAAAGAAAACCTCACCTGGCCGAGAAAAGTGACAAACTACATCTCAGGGCACAAACAATTTAATACTAACTAGTAGTGTTGTCAGGATTACTCCGACAGACACGAATCTAGTCCTTAGAGCTTATCAGATTTTTCCCGTTGTTTCTTCAATAAAGGAAAAGTACAGACATATTCTCAAAAATTACTTTTTATCGGGACAAGCAAAACTATCCCTTGTACGTTTTTTCAAAAACTCATAGAAAGGATCTCATACGTTTTGAAAAAGTAAAATGCATTAGAAAAACTTCAAGTGTAATATCCTATTCATAAGTTTTCTCAATCCACCATTTATTCATTTTTGTTTCGGAGCTGTTTTTCTACACTAAAATCCTTACTTGAATAAAAGGCAAAATTAATGGTCTAAAGTTCAGTTATAAACCTTTTATTTTAT
>BLKR01006508.1:0-56067 GCA_011170035.1 Teleogryllus occipitalis
AAATACCTTGACCAATTCTGTTATTGTGTCTTCATTCAACGATTTTCATTCTTCTCAGAATCCTGATTTGTAGTTGGGAAGTTTTCATTGCACGGTGGAGTTTTAATTGCACGCGTGCTATTATCATAGAGATAATAAACGATTTTTCATGGAATTAGTGAGCACATGTAGTTAACTAAACAAAAAATGACCCCATGAAGGGTCCTATTTAGGGCATCAAGTGATGTCACTGCAGTGTCTCTTCCATGGGGTCATAGGGTCGAGACCCGACTGTAGCAGGATTTTCCATAATAGGTAGATATCTAGGTCGAGTTCAGTCGGTGACTGGAGGAGAATTCTAACGGCCGGCTGCTCTGATCGGTAGTTCATCGACACCAGGCAATTGCTGGAGCAGTGCCCTAACAAACAGGCCACGGACCACGCGCGATCTTTCCTTGCCCTTCCTTGTCCTATCATCACCCCTTACACACACTTACAATCACATATACTACACTACCACATATGTCAGGGGACCAGTCGGGAGCTTACAGCTCGTCCGGGCTGAGGCGGTGCCACACTGTTGGGAGATACCTGATTGAGGAAAATCCCTCAAGCCGACGGTAGGTTTGCGACGGATCTCGCCATATAGCAAGGGAAGATCACCGCCACCTCGCGTAAAATCGTGCACTATACTTACGGGAGTAATGGTCTTAGCAGTTGACGCGCCCGGAATCGATCAAATAAAAAAATTGAGACAGATACAAAAGCAGAAACCATATTTTATACACTGGAAAACTTACGAGATGAGAAAGATATTCTATTGAATATTATATCAGCTGCTACGGATGGCGCTCCGGCAGTCATCACTTCACAAAGGTTTCTTAGTGCACGTAAAAAAGTATATTCCAGATATGCATTGCGTCATTCATTGCCAACATTTGGTTGCGAAAAATATAGGTAACGGCTGTTTCAGTCTCTGAAACATGACATCATAGCAGTCAATAAAATCCGAAACACCTCTTTAAATGACCTATTATTTAATCAGCTTTGTATTGCTAATGATGAATATTTCAACCGATTGCCTTTTTACACAGAAGTGCGCTGGCTATCAAGATGTACTTTTCTGACTCGATTTCATAACCTGTTTAACACTGATAGAGGTCTTGGAAAAAACAAAGGCATATATTTCCGCAACAACCTCATCATATCAAAGAATGATAAATTGTTTAATGATATCAATCTTCAAGATAAACTTGATGAAAAAAACATCGTTGCTGCTTTCGTAGCCAAACTGCTCTTACACAAGAAAACTATCGGCAGACTTGAGTTCCCCAATTCCCCTAATTTATCAGTATCCTTCATCAACGACGACTTGCTTGTTTACTGCCAACATTTGGAGAACCTCTACAGTGATTTCAAAGAACGGTTTCAGGACATTTTAAAAGTTGAAATTCCGGACTGGGTGTTAGATGTATTCTCAATTGTCTACACAAAAGGATCATCCCAGCTGGAAGAGAAACTTCTAGGCGACAAGAACTGACAACGATTGGGGAAATAATCAAATTCAAAAATGGCTACCAAGAATTTTGGCTACAAAAGCCAACTAAAACAAATCGTTTGCATGTTACCGAACGCGGTGACTGACGCCCATTTTTTAGTAAAATCCAATCTGATATTAACAAACTTGTTAAAAATCACTAGATTCATTAGATAAGTTTTAAAATTTAAATGTTTGTTTCAATTTGAATGAAAGTTTTTATATTATAAATTAGTGTTGTAATTACTTCTTTAGTTAGAAAGTCTCGTTCAAAACGTAATTTAGAACTCTGAAACATGGTAAGACTCAAATGGCACGCTATAATGAAAGTGATGATTGCGATTGTGATTTTTAAGATGTCGTACAGTTAAAAATATTGAGGGACGCTACGATTCTCAAAGTGGGCGGTAGAAAAAAGAGTTTGAGAACCTCTGTTTTAGAGGTAGTAATCCACTATACATAGAGACAATATTTATCCACTTTTTTGTTATCATGGCCTGGCAACAACAGCTTTTCTATCTAAAATTCGCCTTTTTCGCAGCATTACAATACTTTCTCTGTAATGCGTAAGCGGTAGAGATAAAGAAAAGGTGGTTGATCAAAGTTCCAGAATCTATTCGTAACAATTTGTTACTAACAAATAAGTCACAATTACGCAGATGCTTCGGGGGAGGGGGAACATGCACAGCTCCCAAGCAATTTTTTGAAAAGAATTTCCATAGCATCACACTACGCAAGTGAAACAAAATACAATATATTTCTCACACCTTTATAGAATACATAAAGCAGTTTGCATGTACTCCTTCTACGAGAAGCAACAATACAACAATAATAGACACCACAGTATCACCGAGAGAGGTGGCTTAGGGCAACAAGTGATGTTACTGCAGGCCCTCTGACCGGGAGGGCCTAGGTTCGAGTCCCGGCGGTGGCATGATTTTGGACACTAGCTAGTCTGCTAGGTCGAATTCAGTCGCTGTCTAGAGGAGAATTCTAGCGGCCGGTTGCTCTGATCGGTAGCTTTCTGTGGTTTCTCTGATCAACACCAGGCGAGTGCCGGAGCAGTACCCTAACAAACGGGCCAGGACGACGCGCGATCTGTCCTTCCTCTTCCTTGTCCTATCCTCTCCCCTTACACACACACACACACACACTTACACTAACATTCACTACACTACCACATATTCCGAGAGACCGATCGGGAGCTTAGAGCTTGTTGGAGCGGTACTCCGGTGGCGGAAGATACCTGATTGGGGAAACCCCGCTAGCCGACGGTAGGTCGGCGCCGGATCTCGCCATCCAACGGGGGAAGACCACCGCCACCTCGCGAGGAAAAACATCACTACACTTACGGGACTAATGACCCTAGTATTTTACGCGCCCGGTATCCGTAATCCGTCATCAATCAATCAATCCGAAGTATCCATATACACCGTGCGAGTGCTGGTGTTTTCATGAAAAAATTATTATCTTTTACGATTAGTTGAGATGTAGAAGTTAATTCTCTTACCCGAAAATTACCTAATGCTTCATTGTATGGGAGTTGTGTCGATGAAAAATATGTTTGGTAAAATAATTTATTAGTAAGGAAAGTTATATAATTATGATAATTATCAATTGAGGCGCAATGTTTCATTGCTATCAGTAGGGGTTGATTAATTTACTGGCGCCTTAACTCCTGAGCGCATGTTCAACCCCAGCTGAGGTGCGCGGATTTTCGAATAGCGGATAATCATCCCTGCTCATGTTGTACTTACTAGCAAGTAAACAACCCTGGCTACATGCCCGAGAAAATTATAACTTCCGGCGAATCCTCTCCTCATCACATTCCATACTAACTTCATTCCACGTTAGCTGGGAACGTCTAACGAAATGGATAACGATTTCAATGGGATTCAAAAATTACAGGCAACGCTGGAATTCCTTTATTGTCATTTTCTTCTGTAGTGATGCTCTATTTCTTTTTAGCCTAAAACTTACGAAATATTTATGAATTTATTGTTGTTTTTTCCTCGCATTTGCAATAGTTTTCAAGAATTACACTGCGACACTAGAGCACCGCCGCGATATACCAGGGCGGGGGAGGGCTTTGGACAGAGGAAAAAAGTCAGTTTTCAAACGATTGAAAACTACTCTAGCACTTCCAAAGATTGTAGAACAATAATTATCCTATATTTCTTATCCTGGGTCTGTGTTTCATATCTAAAAGTTCCTCTTTAGTTTTAATGTTTCTTTTACATGTTAATTGCATCATCAGCTCATGACAAACAATATTGTTGTTAAAAATAGTACAGAGTGGCCAGCGATCTGCCTTTTTGGAATTCAAGGTTGTTTCCCGGTTTTCCAGATCTGAGAATACAAATTTTCCAGGTTCTTTTTCGCCCATTACAACACGTTCTTACCTTCTACCGCTTACGCACATTAGTGCGTGTTTATTAAAACAGAAAGTTATGTAATATGGCGGGAAAAGCGGCGAATTTTTGGCCGAAAAAAGTGTCGGACCCTGGAAACGAAAAAGTGGATAAATCCAGTTATTAAATTTAGGAAAAAACCTTCTAACACGTGGTGTAGAATCAATGTTTTGTGGGTCCTTGACACCGGAAACTTGGTATACGGCAAAACGTCCGTCCGTCCGTCCGTCCGTCCGTCCATCCGTCCGTCCGTCCGCCCGCCCGCCCGTCAGTGAACACCGCCAGTGAACAACGCTAGCGGCTAAACCGTTCAGCCGAATTCTTCAAAATTTTTGTTGCGTAATTGATCTGGCGATGTCGCGGTCCCTTAAATTTGAAACCGTTATTTTAATTTTTTTTGGGGGGGGGGTACTTGAACCCCCTGGGACATTTACAAAATTTTCAGAATAGTATAGATCTCACATTCGTTGAAAACTATGATTTTTCGAAAATTGCAAAAATCAACATTTTTTCGGCGCCTTTCTACAATTACAATTATGAAGATAATAAATTTTTCCCTTAATGAAATCTACTCCTTAAAGCTAGATTTTGAAATAAGGCCATGTTCAATCTTTCGAACATTTGAGTAGTTTTCGCATAATTTTGTAAAAAAATAGGCAATTTTTTAAACAATTTTTTTCTCAAAAACGGCATAAACAATTTTTATTTAATTTTCACCTCGGATAGCGTATAAGGTTCAAGAGTGCAGAGCTCATGTTCGTTGAAAATTTTGGCTTCGTTCGTTGAAAATTGGAAAAATTCAAAATTTTTTCGCCGTCTTTCTACACTTACAATTATGATGAATTTTACTTTGTCGCGCTTAAGAAGGAACTTCTTAAGAAGAGAAAGTTATGTAATGCTGCACGAAAAATGGTGAATTTTTGGCAGAAAAACTCTTATTACAAGGCCCTGGTAACGAAAATGTGGATAAATTTAGTTGCTATATGTAGAAAAAATTATCTAACACTGAGTAGCCAGAATCCATGTTTTGTGTGTCTTTGATACCGAAAAATCGATTGACGGCAAAATATCTGTCAGTGAACAACGCTAGCCGCTAAACCGTTCAACCAATTTTCTCCAAAGTTAATATTTCCCAATCGATGTGGCTGATGTCGCTGCCCCTTCAATTCGAAACCGATTTTAATTTTGGAGGGTACTTTACATGAAGACCCTCGGACATTTTCACAATTAAAAAAAAATAGCGCCATCGATTTTGATGAAATTTTGCTGTTGGATAGTCTAACGGACTTTTAAGGGAATAGCGCAGTTCTCACGTTGGTTGAAAACCCTGATTTTTAAAAAATTGAAAAAATTCAAAATGTTTTCGGCGTCTTCCTACAACTACAATTATGAAATACAATTATTTCATAACGAAATTTGTTTATCAAAAACAGATCTTCAAATAAGGCTATGTTCGAAAATATGAGTATTTTGTTTAGTAAATAGGCGTCAAATTTAATCGGCCGCTCTGAAAATCCTGCGTCCCGTGATCGTAATTTTAGAAATGTTTTGAGCCATATGTATGTTATTTTATATTTCTTCGTTTTTTAAATTGGAGATTTTGTTATACGTTTACAAATTAATCTTTTAGAAATTATATAAAACCTATTGGAAATAAATATGAAATGAAGATTGCTAAAGCGTTTGCCACGCGCGCGTAGCAGGCAGCGTGTCCGCCAGCTCGTCGCTGACAGGTCTCGTCACCGGAACCTTTGCCCCTTTAAACGATCAGCTGGGTCGCCTTTGCAGCGCTTTCCCGGTCTGCTCAGGACACGAGACGCGGTACGTCACTCCCGTAATAAGGGAACTACAATGACATAATTTCACCTAATTTTACTTTCTCGCCAACATTCTTACGTAAAGAATAGAAAGGTGTTGTAATGCTTTCGCAGCAGCGAAAAGTGACGATATTTTGACAACTCGTAGTGTGGGCCCGTGAATCCAAAAAAGTATAATTATTTATCTCTATGTAGGATCTACTTTCTGTAGTACATAGTGAGGTCAGAATCCGAATTTTGTGGGTTCGATTTCGTGGAAAAACTGGTTCATGTGGAAACGTCCGTCCGTTCGTGGACAACATAACATACGCACCTAAACAATTCAGATGCTTTTCTCTAAAACTGATATTCCGAATAGATGTGGGCAAACCCGACGCCCTAAGAATTTTGAAACTTTTGATTAGGGGGATATTTTACATTAAGCCTCATTAAAAAACTTTAATTTGAAAAGGCTATTTCAAAGGCAAATCCGTGAAATATTGTGGTGATACTTTTGTTTTTTGGGGAACACAAAAGCTCCAAGAGGTGGATAAACAGTATTACTTCTTTTAATGGTATTTCAGGTGGTAGCCATAGTAACGGACAATGCATCCAATATGAAGGCTGCCATCAGGTCGTTGGGAATCCCCCATATGCCCTGTATTGCTCACACACTACATTTAGTTGTGTGTGGGGCCATCACTCCTGTGCAGAGATTGGTCGATGTTCTAGCGAAATGTGGAGAAATTGTCAGTTTTTTCAAGTAAGTTTTAACGGGTCCTTTTTTTAATATTTGAAGGTTGGAAGATTTGTATTGTTGAAATGTACATGTTGAAAACAGGCACAGCACCCTGGCTTCCGAACGCCTCCGCAACCAGCAACACTCGGCACAAGCTTCAGAGTTGCGGCTTATCCAGCAGGTTCCCACCCGCTGGAACAGGAAGCTGGCTATGGTGAGAAGATTGCTTGAAGTGAAGGATCATCTCATCATAGCCCAGTTTCAATTGCGCAACGCGCCGCAAGCTCTGACTGGTTAGTCATTATTTTTTTGTCATTGTTATCTCCTGACATTCAAATTACATTTGTTAAAAACGTGTGTAATCCTCGTAATTTTTTTTATAATTAATGTTTTATTATTCTTCTTATGTTTCAGCCGACGACTGGATGGTTTTGGAAGACTTTGTCACCATTCTGGAGCCATTTGAGTCAGCAACCTCCATTCTCTCGTTCGTGACAGCGTCACTCATTATTCCTACGGTGCGGGGGTCGGTGCACTCCTTTGACAAAATGGTGACAAGGACTCCAACGGGGGCACATTTTAAAACGGAAGTCGTCCGGGAAGTCCAAGCCCGACTCAATCGGTACGAGTCCTCGATGGAGTTGGCGCAGTTCGCGACTTTCCTGGACCCCAGATACAAGAAGAAGGGATTCATGTTGCAGGAGACGGCTGATGATGTGAGACAGGCGTTGGAACGCAAGGTAAGAACAGAGAGGTTTATTCGTAAAGTGAGCAAACTGCTTTGACCGACGATACTTATATTATTCCTCCATGCTCTCAGTGGGGTGTAACCAATTCACCGAATACTGTTTGTATAATTAGTGTTCATGCGGGGCCTCCGCTGGGACAAGATGGAAACTCCCAACTGTTCTTCCGACATTTTTTAAGGTCGCTTTTCAACATCTTGGTCATACAGCGACCATCGTGATTTTTAAAATGTAGGGAGAGCACGTAAGGTCAACACAAACATCCATGCACGAAACGGGATTCGAATGCGCAATTCTCTGGGCCGAGTGCTAATGCCTTACCGACTTCAGCCATCAGATCGGCTCCCCCGACCTTGCGCATGCAAGTGTAAAGAGTAAGGGGGAGGATGACATCATCTATCGCATTTGATCAATTTTAGAGGACTTCCGGCATACTCCCTAAATTGGTCGGAGAAAACACGGAAAACTACCGCTCTGAGCAGCCCGCCGCTGGATTCTCTAAATAGTAGTTGAATTTCACCCACCGATCTGTGTAGTCGAAAATCCACCACCGTGGGTCCGGCATTGGGACCTCCCACTGAACGATACCGGCTGAGTGTGGCTCGGAGCCAGCATTGCCGCCCTCTGCAACCACTCTGATCGGGACGTCCTACGGTTCAAATCCCGACAGAGGCGGAGCTTCGATACTAGCTACATACTAGTCGAGTTGTGGTTTAGCCGCTGTCTGGAGGAGAATTATAATAGCCAGCTGCTCTGATCGTTCGTTTTCCGTGGTTTCTCTGATCAATACCAGGCAGATGCCGGAGAACTACGTTAACAAACCGGCCTCAGACCGCGCGTGATCTTTCCTTCCTCTTCCTTTTACTATCTTCAACGTTTACTTACATATGTAAGTAACAACACTACACGGGCCGGGAGACTAGAGCCTGTCCGTGCTAGAAGATACTCAAGCCGACGTGTACGTCGGCGCGTGATATCACTATCCCGCGGGTAGGAAAATATTTCATCTTTCAATGGAACAGCTGATTTTATATTTTGAGAAGTGATCACATTTTTTTAAAAAAATGTTAAGTACCACTTAAAAATAGTGTATTATCTTTCATTTTATCAGATGTAAAGGGAATTTTTTGACTCTTGAA
This sequence comes from Teleogryllus occipitalis, assembly GCA_011170035.1. NCBI lineage: Eukaryota > Metazoa > Arthropoda > Insecta > Orthoptera > Gryllidae > Teleogryllus > Teleogryllus occipitalis. The sequence continues at coordinate 8,348 of BLKR01006508.1, forward strand.
AATCACATACAGAAATTCATCAAAACGAAAAGTAATTTAGTCACACAGTTTGATAGTTTCATTGTATGTAATGAATAGCTCGATCAGGTTTTTCATCCAGATTCCCTCATCCATTGAGCAAATGCTACGATGGCCCCTTGTTTTGCTTCTGGACATAAATGTAACTTCATTATCTGTGCACGTCTTCTAGAATTCAGTGAGAAATACAGTTATTCAAATTATCGTTTCCATGTTGTCACGGCAGGAAGTATTATTCCGAAGGACAACATGGATAAGAGCTCAACATTTATTGCTTATTTATTCTTGAAAATAGATGGGAGTTACATGGGAGTTTTATTTTTTTAATTCAAAATTCAAGTAGTATATGACTTAGTGTAGGGGTCACAGAATTTTGAAAATGTGCACAAAATTCACTTCTCCCCTTAGAACGTCATAAGCAGTTTTAACTGTTTTTGATGTAAAATTAATAAATAAAAAAATAGCAACAAATAATTTTGAATGAAAAGACAACCATTTGGTACCATTACTAATTTCGAAACCAGAATATTTTATGATTTATTAATTGAAACTGACACACTGGTTAATATTGTTACAGAGGCCAATATCACCTGGGAAGAGTGCAGGTAGTTATATTACTGTGGGGGTACAACACACCCAATGGTTACTTTTGTGTAATTCATTGACAAAGTTGGCAAACAAGTGTGACCATGGAAGATCAATATAGATTAGTTGTGTAATTCTTCAAATTGTTGCGTTTCTTATATTAATTTCTACAATCCTTAGGTGACGGCTTTGCTACACAAGGAAAGCCAAAACCAAGCCTCTTCATCAGCGGGGGAGGGGAGTCACAACCTGCACTGGCCAGGGCCTGAATTACATAGATTTAGGATTGAAGAAGAAGAAAATTCAACAGCCATAGCCAGTGCAATACTTCAGCTGAAGTATTATGTGACACTTCCCCCAGTAAACATCACCATGGATCCCATTGCATTCTGGGAGGGAGAAAGGGAGAAAGGCCTGACATGGCACAGAGGTACTTATGTGTACCAGCTACATCTGTGCCATGTGAAAGGAGTTTCTCCAATGCTGGCTTGATAATAACTGACAGAAGAAGTAACCTGTCACCCAGCAAAGCTTCTGCTCTTATGTTCATAAAAGGCAATGAGCGGTTTTTGGATTAATTTTTGAAACCTCTCATTGCCTTTAATCCAAGGTAAGAGTACTATTTCATTCCCTACAAAAACTAAATCCATTATGTTTCCTTTTTTCTTTGACAACTATTAAGAATTTTGAAATTTGTTGGATGTACGAACTAGTATTGTTATTGCACTGGTTTCTTTCACAGAAAATCACTTGTCTCATGAGTAACATGAACATTTGAGCACTTTTCTGCATCTGTCAGCTGACTCAATTACCTTCATGTAGGGTATGTTAGTAAATCCCACAATGATATAACTGCACAATATTACTTATTTTTTTCCGGCTTTCATTGTTATTAAATTTAAACATAATGTTAATTCTTTCTCTTAATAAAATACCCTTGAAGTGGTCTAAATCTTTATAATAACTTTGTGACTTGCATCACAGGAAGAATTTGGAGGTAGAAGATGAGCACTTAGTGGATGAAGACGAATGGGAGAGGTGTCCAACTCTTGTGCATTACTGAGAATGCACAATTTTCATTATGCAAGTTATTTCGTTTTAAATTTATTGTCTTTTTGCAAGTTTTAGTATTCTTTATTTTCTAAATTTACTTTGATGAAATAATGTAATCTCTATTTTCCTATTATTAGGTCCTGATTATTCTGAAGGGGTGTTAAGCTTGAGCAATCTTCGGTGCTTCGAAATAAAACTTATACACTGTCATAATAAATATTGTAATAAAGTATTACTTTTGCAATGTAAAAAAGATTAATATTAAAACTTCCACTAATACTCAAACCCAATGTTTACTTTATGGAGCGCACATTAACATAAGAAGAAGATACTAGATTGTGTTTCAGTAATTGGAAAGTAGTGAAAGCCATTGGTTCTGGGATTATGGTATTTCATTAGGAAATTGTTTCGTGAATGTATCTAACACCAACAAAGTTCAAGTATAGTATTTTCTTGGAATATTATAATGTTAATTTTCCTCAAATAAAAATTAAAAGGTTTATTACTATGAATTATTTGAATTCGTTTGAATTGGTTCAATAAAATCCTACTGAATTTAATATTTTTTTTCCCCATTTCCTTTAACTAGCAAAAGAATTGCAACACTCGTCTTCCTTAAAATGCAACATTTCTTTTAGCATTTGCAATGTATACTGCTCTCATTAAAACCGATATCCCATCAAATTGTTATTTCTACACGGGATTATTAATGCCGTTCACGTATTACAAAAGCACTTTTAAATGTTTGGGAGACACTATATTTAATAATTTACTCTTGTAATAAAAAAAATCTCCACTCGGAAAACTACAAAGGTAATCATGTCGAAATGTAACAATGAACGGAATATTTCACATCCACAACCTAAAAGTTGTAAAATATAAGCAGATACCTTCCGATTCAACGCAATTATTTCGTAGCTAATTTAACATGTTAAGTGTGCCTAAAAACGCCAAAATCAGATTACACCGAAAAAGAATACCCTATAACAGTACTTTCACAGGGCGAAGAACACACTGACTGTGGAAACACACGGAAGTATAAAATAAATGCTTTATTATTACGAGTAACACACGAAAACATTGACACACTAACGCTGTATATTCATGTACGGGAGAAGGGCGAACTACAGGCGAAGTAATCGTTGGACCAGTGATTCCAATCGATTGCAATCGTTGAAAAGGCGGGAAAGAATCGTTGATTGGATGAATCACTCGTTGCCAACACTTTGGACCAAAGACGAGATCGAATGAATGAGCCTGCGCGCGCCCACCACACGCGCCAGCATATCGGCTGATCACAGCGTTGCCTATGAGACTGGATGCAGTCAGCCAAGTGCTTCCAAAGAGCTTTACAGGCTTTACTTTACTATCCTATCTATTGGTGACAATAAAAATTATGTCCTTATTTTGGAAATATAAGATTGGACGCGCTCTATTTAAACTGTTTTGACTTTGATTACCAGTAAATTATTCTAAATTACTAGTCGCGTATTAAAATATAAGATATCCTTGGAAATGCTTCCATGGAATAAACGCCCCTGAAGATCAGGTGTCTCAGGATCGTGGTGTCTCTGATAAACATAGCTTTCTTCGTTTCAAATTCAGAGCACTTAGCGTAATTTTAGGTTGGGCGTAAGGAGACTCCCCTCCTCTCCCCTTCCCCTCCCTCTCCCCCAACCCTCGCCGCAACGCTTCTCTGGGTGTACCGTATTCCGAACTTTAACCAAATATTCTTTGGGTGTATTGGCTACTCTGTTAAAATGTGATGTCATTATCTTCGTTCACGGATATTGTATAGTTGTTTCTGCTTAAATCTCTGACTATGCGAGTTGTGTGTTTTTCCCGTTTCGTCACTAAGACGGTTGTTTTCCCCGTCGAAATGGGAATAATAAAGAAATTTTGCAAACAAAAGCTTTATGACCATCGTTGAACAAAGAAAACGAGTGAAAATAAAGTTGATGTTTTCACGGAAACAATTGGTGCAACTCCTGGTGCAAGATCCATGCCATCGACCTCAAGAAAAAGGTACTACATTTAGCAGAAGTTATGATTTTTTTATGTAAATAGTGGTCATAGTGGTTACATGATTGTTAAAATTAGTATACCTTCTATGTTCTTACAATATTTTGTCGAAGGTAAATATTTATGTACCAGAAATGGGTTGCCCTTGGATGTAGTAAGTGGTATGAATAGCTAAAAGTTTTAACACGCTTTTTCTTCAAAAGTAATTTTTTTCACATTCAATTGCAGTTTTCTCAAAAAAGTAAGTATCCTACTAATATGAAACTTTGTAGACTTATTAAACGTCATAATGTCTTGATTGTAAATTATAAATTAATGCGGCACGTTTAAAAAAATTAAAAATCTTACTATTTTATATTGATAAAAGTTTTCGAAAAATCTTTCATTGTATTCAAATTTTTTTGGTTCATTAGCTGTGCATATTACTCACTAACTGTGCCCCTAATTAAAATTTAATAGTTAATTATATTAAGAAACATGAATTTTGTATCGTCAATATTTTCTGCGAGAAATGCACCAGAAAGAAGTACTACGCTTTCACTTCTCTCTCCACATGAATAAATGAAATAATTATTGATTTAAAAAACGATCATTCATGCAACTGCGGTTATTAAACATTTGCCCTAGGATAAAGCCCACAATTGCTGAAAAGCGCTCATTTGTATCTTTTTTCAATTTAGAGATATAAAGCTTTATATTACGGGAAAATGTGAAGCTAAAACCAAGCCAATATGTATTATCTACCCTTAAAAAAGAAAGGAAGTGCATATCAGTGTAGTTCATAGTTTTTGATAATGTCTTAAAAGCTATTTACCAAATAGTTACATTCTTATAAATATTTCAAACATTTAGGGTTCATAATATTTCCTCATACTATAGCAATTATAGCAATTAGGAGATTGTATTCTTCATTTGGTTTAGAATCTCAAATAGAACACAGGGAGAACATTTTTTTAAGTATAGAAGAGTCCAATACATACATAAATTAAGTGATAGTTTTAAATTAGTGACACTCACGATGGATGAGATACATTTAAAATAAGAACCTACAAAATATTTTTGAAATAAAATGTATTGGGATTAAAACGGTCCGTGCTAATAATAGTATTAATAGAAAGTGTATGCAGCTTTTTTCACCTGAAAAAGAACTTATATTTGTGTACAATCATCTAGCTGAAGAAAGTACACCTTTTCGTATTTGATAGTATAATTTATTATGTATTTTTGTCTGATAACCCCAATTTTCCTTTAAATTTCAGTTTTTATGGCCTTCTTGGGCGACCATTTTGAATGCCTGCTCAGGTCTTGTATGTCTGGGTGTTGTTGGAAAGGCCCAGATCATGGTGTAAATAAGATGATCATGGTGTTATTTTCACCATGGCCCAGATGTTTGTGACATATATATTTTTTCTTTATGTTATATCTATGGAATATATTAGTTAAACTTGATTTTAACTACAGTGAGAAAAATCAAGCAATTTTCATGTGTCGTGTTCAGTAATATTTTGGAGTTCTTTCCGACCTTGTCATTTTTTATATTTAGCATAATAGTTTCCATGATTTTCGCATTTCCTTCATAGTTTTACTATTTTGATTCCATTTTCTCATACTTTCCTGCAGTCGTCTCAAAACGATTTCTCACATCTGCTAATTTTAACATTGTTGGTGGTGTTTTAAGAGGAGACAGAGCAGGCGAATATATTTTCATTTTCCGTGCAACATTGGGCAGAACTAACCACTCAACAATTGCTGTTACTTTGCATTAGCAATTAATCTGTTGTGGCCTGAAGGAGTGAAAAGAGAAAATATTCTACTTCTAGTCGCAAATTCAGCTCCTTACATGGTGAAAGTTTGCAATGGTTTACTGGGAATTTATCCTAAAATGACAGATGTAACATGCATTGCACAAGCAATAAATAGTTTTGGAAGAAATTCGTGGAAATGATCCTGATGTATATAAATTAATTTCTATAGTGAAGAAAATATTCATCAAATCTCCATTACGAGTGCTAAAATTACAGGAAATGGTTCCTTCGATGCCGTTTCCTGCCCAACTCATTATTCCACGTTGGAGCACGTGGCTTAAAGCCGCAAACTACTGCTGTGTCAATTAAAAAGCTATCGAAGATGTTAAAGCCTGTTTTACACGGTCCTTTTTTCATCCATACCGAAACTGGATGAACGTGATTCCAGCGTTTTACACGGTCGTTTTTGGTCTGTACGTAACCGTGACGAAAATACTTCCTCCGAACACCGCAAAAAGCGCTGGAAGTTTAAAAGATGAACATCGCATTTGCGGAAACAAATGAAATTCGGGGGAAGAATGATCAGATAGTTACGAATTCACAGTGTAAGGAGTAGAAAGACGTGTGAGGTATTGTGGTTTTATTTGCGAGAGGGTTCACTAAACCACAAATCGCTTCGCAAAGACTAAATATCACAAACAACACTCAAAATTAAACAACACGTGCCCACGCTATGCACCAGATGTATATAATAACTGCCGGAGAACCCACCCAATCGAAGAAAGTTCCATAAAGTGACTCTAGGGGCGCCGTAGTCAAACTGGATGAAATCTGTACGGAAAAATGAAGTATGCATCATGTTTTCGTACAAATTACATCCAGTCTGCTCAGTAACTTGTCTATGATGATGAAAGAATGATGAAAAAATGACCGTGTAAAACAGGCTTAACGCTTTCAATGAAGGCGAATCGGCTTCCATCAAAACCACCAAGTCACTGTTCTCAAGTATCATAGTTCAAGTTTCAAAACCAAACGTTTTTAAAGTCATATTTGTGGTTATATTTTCATAACACTTAGGTCTGAATATTTCTAACATTTTTATGTCATGAATATTCGGGCCCTGCTTATCAGAAATAGTAAGATTTGTCTAAAATATTTAGTGAAATGAGACAAGTGACAGCAGAATATATTTTCGAAGATAGCGAACGTTTATTTGTCACAGAGTATGGTGAAGAAATAAGCAGAAATTGAAGAAACCCAAGCCAGACAGCCTCTCGAAATTCACCCATCCCTTTAAGTTTTTACTCAGCATGTGTAGTTCCCTATTATTTCTTCTTCGCCTTAACAAATTCAGATGGAGATCAAATAATTTCAAATTGAGGCTAAACACATTTATCGTGAGTACTAACATTCACTCGAAGCAATTTCATACTGAATATTATCTAGAGCAACCTAATAAATTGTATATATTAGTCTGAAAAGTGAGAACACGTAATTAAGCTGCGATTTACCTAATAAAAGTAAGAAATTCTTGACACTACTCATTTTCAAGTTTCTTAATATTTGAATAATATGTTACCTAAAAACTTCTCAATCGACGACACGAACATATTACTCAAAACCAAACTTTTTAGCATATTAATAACTTGTTGAATGTGGCGGCGCCGTCTCTAAACTTTTTCAAACGTATTTTCATATATAGAACATTTCTTTCATGCGTTTCAGTGTTAAAATATGATCTTAGTCTCTGGCATTGGACGCACAGACACCAATGAATTGTAGTAATTGATAATGTTATACCGCCCTTTGGAAATTCCCAACCTGCAATGGCCTTGTACATGGCCTCCTTGCGGGATATGGACAGGTAATATTGAAATTTCAAAATTATAATCGCAATCAAAAATACTTGGAAGGCATCGATGATGCGAATAGAGTTTAGTAAGCTACATTATTTTCATTTTTTGCTAATACTAATGCACAAAGATCTCTTGTAAGCTGACCTTACAAGTTATTCTCTAATCCTAATGTGAATCAATATTAATATAATAACGATGTTGACGAAGCAGTCTAGATAAATGCTTATTAAAACGGTTATCAGGAAGAAAATCGAAGGTCAGGAGTTTAATTTCCACATTACACTTGAGTGGTGTTATATAAAGACTTACCATTTCAGTTCCCTAGTTTTAGTTTTTCGCAATATCATTAGTGGAAAGTGCTTGGACAGATGAGAATGGATATCCAAGACGAAGTCCAGTTGCCCTAGTTTTAGGGTTCGGCATGTGCTGACCAAAAGAAGCCAAGTTCATCATAGTTATTTATGTATCAATGGTGTTAGGTAGATTGTTTTGCCCCGATGGCGACTTCCAAGCCCGAAGGGTTGGAAGTTTGGCCAGTTTGGGCTAATCTGAACCGACTAGGGTTGAATGGAGGTTGGCAGCGCCAGTTTGGACGGATCTGAATCGACTAGGGATGAATGGAGGTTGGCAGGGCCAGTTTGGGCCGATCCGAACCGACTAGGGGTGAAGGGAGGTCGGCAGGTCCAATTTGGGCCGATCTGAACCGAAAGAGGAGTGGAAGGTCCGCGCACACGGGCGACGAGCTCACGAGTAGCATTCGTCCCCCCGCTAAGCGGAGGTCAAGCTGTTTTATAGGCTTTTACTGCTGAGACGCTCTTTCCGAGGCGGAGCTACGCAATATGCTTTCGCGGGCGCCAGCTGTCTGCGGCCATGCGACATTATTTAGAATGTGTCATAAAACCACAAAATAACATTTCGAGGATGTAAGCCGATTTGCCTGATACATCTTTATTACATTACTAGTACTGCTACTCAAGAAGAATTTGTCTCTAAAACAGGTGACAGTGAAATGTGAGTAACTGATGGTAATTATAAATTCACGGGGACATTTACAAATTGAAATTTTCATATCAATTAAGCAAAAAATCATTATTTGGAGTGTTATATTACTTATTTGAGCATTTAGCCATTTATTTATTGTATTTGCTTGCATCTTAACTTCAATAAATTGAATTGATAAAAATGTATGGATTGTGTTGGTATTAGAGTTGGACATAAAGTATTCAAAACGTCCGCAAGGATATTGACCGTTACGTGTTATGTTTCAGGACCTAAACACACAGTAAGGAACTAGTTAACCATAAAAGCTTGTTTATTCACCGATGTAATAATGCACAGAGAGTAAACCACAACCGAGCCCAGTTAACAGAATAGCCAGGAGATGTACCAGGAACGCGCCAGATCACCGGTGTCCAGAGGAAAAGTCCGTTGTACCGAAGCGTTGTGTCGTCACATACAATCACAAACCACTTTCACTCTCATTGCTCGCTCTTCATAGGGACTGATCTTCGCCCCCGATTTATACCCGCTGCGGGCTAAAGGTCCGCCGAGGAGCCCGCCCGTAGGGGCGGTGGCGTGCTCGGGCGCGCCGACTGGAGCATGACGGCTGCCCTGCTGCGAGTGTGTCGACTTCTGTCGGGCACCGTCTGCACTTTTCGCGGACGCTGCCGTCTCGGCCCTTCGCCCTTATGGAGGGCCTTTTAAGGGAACGCGGGCGACCAAATGCGTCGTAAACGGCGCTCAACGCACCGTCAGGTTGCTCAGCTCTGCCCTGGAAGATCCTGCTGCCTCGCTGCTGGCTGACGTTTCATCTGTGGTCGCTGGAGGAACTGCCCACTCCGTAGTTGTAGAACGCCTGTGGACTTCATGTAACCTCTCTAAGCACTTTGTTTTCTAAATTTATGGGGGGAAACACGTTGCAGCTTTGGGAGACCCGAGTTCTGATTTGGCCCCTGGTGGCGTGCAACTGCCCTACTTTCTGTTCTATTTGTGTATATTGTGTTCCTCTTAACCCTTAGTTCCTCGCGCTATTTTTGTCACACAAATTCCCGCCCGGCGTACTTTGTGGGCCAACTCTATTTTGCGAGGAAAATAAACTCTGCAAGGTCTGAATAATATTTAAATATAATTTTATTTAGTTCTATTTGAAATATACACATATTACAATATGCATATAATTTAGCATATAAGTCTTGAGAACCATTTTTGTATTAAAGTCTTTAAGAATAGGTTCGTTACTTGCAAATTTGTAGCACCAGTTAGTAGTAAGTGTAGTAGTAATTATAGTAGAAAAGTCTATTGCTCTTCCGCAAATGTGACAGTAATTTATTAAGTTGGTTGTAGTTATTCTTGATTATGATGACCTTGTTTTGGTAAATGTGCTGACAAGCGGTGATTTATTCCACTTTACAAACTTGTCTTTACCAATGAAATCATCTCTATACCCTATATCGCTGCTTGAATAACCACTACGCTAATCAAGCTCAGGGCACGTGTCATGTTCACCGTCGTCCACCACAAGTTCCTCCTCAGAATCACTTGCAGCATCACAAATATTGTCTTGTGAACAATTCCTCCTGTAATCATTCACAAATCTGATTTTTCGATAAATTATTCATCTCTGTATTCCTAATGTAAAACAAAATAAATTAGATAAAATATATCAATATTTTTTCCAAAATCCTGTGACAATTCAAGAAAATGAAAATTCACATCAGTACCCGCGCGGCGTAGAAAGTTTGCCAACGGACACTTTCCAACGGAAATACAATCGTCTAGCCAATGCAGTAAATCTTAATCCACCGAGTATCGATGGAGTTGCAGATGAATGCCTTTTGCAAGGTTATGTGAAATGTCGGAACGCGCGCTGATGTTATCTGACACCTAGGGCGATAACAGTTCCAGTGGCGTACAAAATACGCCAGTAACTAAGGGTTAATGTCTTGAATCATTTCTAGTGGCCACGGTGGGTCACCTTTGAATGAAAAGCAATACACCCGACCACCTACCTTGAATTTCGGATGTGTTCCCTCAGACCTACACTCGCTTCCGGTTTTAGGAGGGACAATGGCGTGCGCGGCTGCCTGCTATAGAGGATTTCTGCCGGACTTTTGCCTTGTCTACCCTGCAGCGCGCGGAAAGTGGCGAGTCCCCGGAGCAGCGCGGGGACCTCGGTGTTCCGGCTGCTCATGCCTCGCCCATGGCTGTCTAAATGTCCTGACGAACCTCCGACTCCATAATTGGACTGCGGGTGGAAGGGCGGTGCGCGGATGTGCTGGATCCGGTTGTCCCTACAAAACTTGGTTAACTCCTGAGATGCAACTGCACGCCATTATCTGAAACGAAGACCACCGGCAACTCTTCTCTCACAGAAATCCTCTCCAGCAGCATATCGACAGTATGTGTCGATGTCGTGCTTCTCATCTCTACTACGTACGAATAATTTGACTTAACATCTACTACGATAAACCACATGGCATTCCAGAAAGGCTCGGCAAAATTCACATGAAAGCGTTTCCATTGTTCCGAAGGTTCGGGCCAGAACACCAAGTCTTCGCTAGGCGCTCTTTTATTCATTTGGCATGCCTCACACCTAAGCATTTGAACCATGTCATTGTTCATGCCTTCCCGAAAGCACCGCCTCAGCTTTGCCAGCTGCTTTGTCCTAACTATCCCCCAATGACCCTCGTGTTAAAGTTTGATTGTCGCACTTTTCTAGACGTCACCACTAGTTTTGTGAATTTATCGCCCGCGAGCAGCAACACTCCCACTTTGCACGCAAGTGTGTCTCCCTTCTTGAAACATTTGGCGATGCTCCTGAGCAACCGCGGCGGCCATGCCTCTCTAACGTAGCGGCGAATTATTCTTAATTCGGGGTCCTTGTCCGTTTCGGCTGCAATCCTGGGCGCCTATACTTTCTCTGATGTTTGCTCAAAGCCAAATAATATTTTCCCATCCTCAATGGGTTTCTAATAAAAGGCAAGTTGAATGATAAACATAAAGAGGAACAGTGGTTTAGAGAATAAAATAGACAAAAGAAGTGAATGAATAATACAATAGTAAAATTTCGAAAAAACAATAAACAATATTGAAATAACTTACTGCCCAAGCAACATGGATAATACCTAAACATTTAAAATGAAACCGGATAAGATCCAGTGATGAACCACTAGGGTGCCCGCCATCTTGTAGAATGGTGAGAAATGGAAGCCCATCCAATTAGAGGTGGAGGGGGGACTGGAAGAAAAAGCAAGTCATAAAAGGTTTAAAATAGACAGCTTTTTAATAATAAAATGTATATACTTGATATGAAATCAGAATAACAAAATTCTAATTTTTTAATTCCAAAAGTTTGTGTGTATATATATATATATATATATATATATATATATATATATATATATATATATATATACAGTATTTTTTTCTTTTTATAATTAAGTGAAGAAATATTAAAAATGTAGTTAAGGACAGTGCAAAGGTATTGATTCAAGGCTGTATTAAAAGTTTTTTAAAACATTTTTGATTTTCGAAATGTACAAATTTTATATATGACTTAGTGAAGGACAATTAAGAAATAAAGATCAAAAGAATGTTTTGAGAGCAGGTAATAAAAATATCTAATATGGGACTGCTTTTAAGTAAGAAATGTTCATTTAAGATAGAAATAAATATGCTTTTTTAGGAGTTTTAAAATTTCTAAATTGTATATTATGTTCATATTTTGCCTTTGTTGACCAAGTGAAGTATTTTAAAATTTTGATTAGGGTCAAAAGAATAGTTAGATTGAATAAGATGATCAGCAAAGGTGGAATAATCTGGAATATTTGGTTTCCAACATCTCATCTCATTGGGAAAAATACTGGGATAGGAAGTGTGGCTGGATACCCCAGACGAAGACCCTTTGCCCTAGTTCTACTGTTTGAAAATCCCATTAGTGAAGATTGCTTGCTTATGTGTGGCTTGATGTCTAGATCAAAGTCCCGATTTCCTAGTTTTAGTGTTTGGCAATGACATTGGTGAAACATGCTTGGATAGAATGTGGCTTAATGTCAAGGGCAAAGTCCATAGGTTTTTTAGCCACATTGGTGAAAAATGCTTGGATAAGAGGTATGGCTGGATGTCCAGGGCGAAGTCCCTTTGCCCTAGTCAGGAGATAAGGAAACGGCACATGTAGAAGTCTAGAAATCGGTAAGCAACCACAACACTTGCCATTCATCTTCGTGGACGCACGTTGCCTTCAGTATTTCCTCTTTGCGAGACAGTTCATGGCAGTCTCACGTAGGTCTGACCAGCGCCCTAACCGCAAAACTTCTCTGTCCGCAAAACCAATCCATTTTATGGTTGACTCCACCCGCCACGGCAAGTCCAGTGCACGGCGCGTCTTCCCTCAGGAGGGGATGAGGGAGCAGTGGCGCCGTACATGCAGTAAAAACATTTTTGGAACAGTAACACTCCCGCTTTGCACGCAAGTGTGTCTCCCTTCTTGAAACATTTGGCGTTGCTCCTGAGCAACCGCGGCGGCCATGCCTCTCTAACGTAGCGGCGAATTATTCTTAATTCGGGGTCCTTGTCCGTTTCGGCTGCAATCCTGGGCGCCTCTAGTGGTAATTCCGACAATCTTTCAAACTCTTCTGTCGTATCTATTTGCAGACACTCTTCTTCTGTTTTATCAAATTCAAGGTCTGGACCCCCCGACAATCTTCCAGTGCGTCTCCATTCGCGTGTTTAATTTTTTTTCTGAAGCGTATATGATAGTTATAATCCGCGAGGAGCGATGCCCACCTCTGGAGTTTCTTAGCTGTGCATTCCGGGATCTTCTTCCCTGGATCAGGATTCTGCAAGATGCTGAAGGTTATTTATTTGTTCAGGAAATATTTATTGTGGAAGTGTTTCATATCTTTCGTATGGAAGATATTCATCCAGTGTGAACGCCAGGAATACTTGGTGCGAAATTAGGGGAACACGTAATTTCAGATAAAGTAAATGTGTCACGATTAAAATCAATTTTAGACTGTCTGGGATATTTTGATACCGGCACAAAATAAAATTACATTTTACTTACATATATATATATATATATATATATATATATATATATATATATATATATATATATATATATATATACTAGCTGACCCGGCGAACTCTGTTCCGCCTTAACAGCCGGTCCCATCTTTTTCTCGCGTCGCACTCACTGTGAGAAACTGTACTATCCTTGTTGCACTGCGTACGTGCAAAAACGTACGTTCTCACACAGGAACGCTGTCGAACGGGATAAACAGTATCCTATGTCCGTCTCCTGGCTCTAAGCTTCCTGCTCACCAAATCGGTACAGCCGTTCTTGAGTTATAATTAGTGTAACTAACACGACTATATATAGATATAACGCCGAACGAAAGGCGGTCATCATTATCGCCTTCTGTTATCAGTGCGGCGTTACGACAATGGGTTACAACAGGCAACAATGACCGCTAACATGCGAAATCACGCGAAAACGTGCGAAAACGTGCGAAAACGTGCAAAAACGTGCGTTTTCACACAGCAACGCTGTCGAACGGGATAAACAGTATCCTATGTCCGTCTCCTGGCTCTAAGCTTCCTGCTCACCAATTTTCAGCCAAATCGGTACAGCCGTTCTTGAGTTATAAATAGTGTAACTAACACGACTTTCTTTTATATATATATATATATATATAAATTTATCAAAGGTTAAATATACATCATATTGTGTATCGGTAGAAAACGAGGTAATTAAAACATTAGTTCTATAGCAAGTTGGTATACTACATCATGCCGCATATTATTTGGCGGCTGTACAATAAATATTGTTAAAATTCTCATCAGTAAGAATTGTCATAAAAAAACCCTATCCAAAGTAGAATCTGAACTCATCGACATATTTGAGACTATGGAAAAGAAAATGGAATTTGTCGCTTCCAGATGAAACTGGAATGATCATTGTAATCGAGAAACCGGTGACCGTCTTTGTCCGCAGGATTATGGAAATCTTAAAAAAACTTTTCTGCGTCCTCCACCTGACAAGGCCGCTCCAGCGTTCGGCGCGTCATCCCTCATAGAGGACGGGATGAGGACGCGGAGGCGGCGTAGTGGCAGCATGCACTATTCGCAACTTATAATTGGTACGCTGCCAAAACTTTCCCTATTCTTCTCCGTAAAATCCACTTCGGGTAATGTGCTCTCCAATCTTCGGGTAATGTGCAACACATCTCTCGTAGACCTGACCAGCGACCTAATTCTCAATCATCTGTTCGCAGGATGATAATGTAGGTTTGTTGTCTCCACCCGCTACGGCCGCACCAGCGCCAACGCGTCATCCCTCACAGAGGAGGGGATGAGCAAGCGGAAGCAACGTGGAGCAGATATTTAGTAGACGGCGCAGTGGCTGCTCCGGCGGACTGCGCCTTATTAGGATTAAGCTGCTCTATATTTTTATCCAGAATAAATATAATTATGTCTAATCTTTAGTGTTGTAATTGGAATACTGTATCATGAATAATTTCACATTTACTTGGATTAATTTATTGCTTTTATAGAGAATTGAAATGAATAACCTTTTATACTTTTTTCAAATCCGTACGTTTACACGTCAGATAGGGGCCCTGCCTTATCTATCAGGACAGAGAGACAAAGACAGCCTCACAGAGATTGTGTGAGAAGCAGAGGGAGACGATATTACGCCGCTCCAGAACGAACACTAGGAATGGACTAAGGTGTTGGAAAGTGTATATGAAAGTTTCTAAATGTTTAGTTTTGAGAAATTGAACTATTCGGCTACTTTAAAACTACACATATTTTAAAATTACGCGTCTATTATCGAAAAAATGTAAGAAAAATTAAGATTTTTTCATGAGCAATTTTAAAAATGCATTTTAAATTGTTTATCCAAAACCAAAAAGCATAATAACGTTTTGGACAAATATTCTTAAGTCCCTTTTCGAACAGGGTTTCTGTAATATCATTCACACCAACACTATGATGAGACGCAAAACCACACTATATGCTCGTTCTTGTTTTAATTGCTAAGTAAACTGAACACGTTTTTCACTAGATAGATGTTTTACATGTTTTAATGACTCCGGGGTTTTTGGTTATATTTTAATTCTATCATTTGTCATTGATTTTATTTCAAAGTCTTATGTTTTTATATATTCTTCTACAAATTTTACCATAACGTGTATATTATTTATGTACATTAGAGATAATACAAACGGAACTGGTTTTTGGAACTTTCTCCAGTGTTTTCCGGTAAATCTTCTTAACTGAGTTCACAGAATTGATTCTTGGTAGGAATTGTAACGTAATCTAATTGTTGCTATATGTTCCTTTTGTGATTTACTCTTCTCACTTGAGGGTCGAGGTTCGACCTCTTCACACGAGCTGGCTTGTATGCTTGTCATTGCAGTTTTTTAAATCCACTGGATTCGAAGAGGCTTCACTCATGTTGTGGTCGCCACTATTGATGATTTTGATGATTCCATTGTGATGATTTTGTAATCGTCCATGTAACAATCGCAGTACTCTTATTGCATGTTGCCATAACTTCACTTGAAAACAATTTTATAGTTAATTGTTCTTTTAAATATTGTTAACATTATACAGTAATAATGACTAGTTAAGCAACTATTTAAGCTTTAAATTTACGAAAGTATACACAATCGATAAGGCACTCCATATAACGAAGCACGAAAAGGTTAGCAGACCTGCGGATACCTCAGTAATAAACTTGATTATAATCAAATCATTGATTCGACGACGTGTAATTTTAGTACTGACAAAGCAAAAGGAAAAGAGATCACATTGGTTAACTTTGAAGATATCGTAGAAAACAAAGTCACTGTAGATAATGACCCCTGTTCTACCAGTAACAATTATTAAATTTGATCTAAACAAGATAACAACTCAATAAAAACTTTCAGAATATAGAAACAAATAAAAATTGGGAAACCCGTCGGTCCACTGCAACAAAATATCCAGTTTTAAGATATCAAGCAAAGTCTAAATTATCTAAAAAATCTCCCAATAAATTATCAAGATGCGATAAAGACTGTCAACAAAGAAGAATGTTAAGATGCGATTGAAAAAGAATTAATTTGCTTAAAATACAATACATGAAACATATTTTTAATGAAGATACTCAGAACGAAAAAATACGTAAAAACCAATGTAAATTTAGAAAAAATTTGATAATGACAAAGTAAGGTACAGATGTAGATTTGCTGCCAATGGATCAAGTTCACAGATTAGAATAGACTACGAAATGACCACACTCCTGTAATGAAACACGTCGTTTCGTACGATACTGGAAATTGCTGCGAAGAATGATTATCCTGTCAAGTACATTGATGTCGAAACGGCTTACTTAAATGGTGAATTAGAACGTAATGACTTCATGAAAGCTCCTGAAGGAATACCTCTTGAAAAAGATTAGTGTTAAAATGAAACAAAAATCTCTACGAACTATCAGAAGCAGATAGATGCAGGTTACGAAAGTTGTGTTATATATGAAAGGATTGTATCTGAATGCATGCTCGTAGGATCTATAAATTTGTATCAATAAAGAAAATGAAGACTATTTGATTATAGCTTTCTATGTCAATTATTATGTAATAGTCGGAAAGGATTCAACAGTAATAGACATACTAATTTACATGCTCAAATTGCATCTTACATTAAAAGATGTTGACTTCCAAGTTAATAATTAATTCTTACTAATCAGGATTCATTAGATGCTAAGTATTATTTAATGGTTCAGGAAATATTTATTGAAGAAGTATTACATACGTTTGGTGGGTGAGATAGTCTTCCAGTGTGAACGTCGGGGGTAACTGGTGCGAAATTAGACGAATACGTAACCTCACATAAAATAAATATTTATCGATTAAATTAAATTTTGGGACTGTATAGGATATTTTGATACTTGCACTAACTGGAATTAGCTATTACTCACAGTAAGTTTACCACGTACTCCAAAGCCCGGGACTTATACGCATGTAAGTAATTAAAAGATTTTAAGATATATGAAACGTACAAAGTACATCGAACTGCGTTTAGTAGAAAACCAGGTAATTAAAACATTAGCAGGCTGGTGTACCACACCAGACAGTATTACATATGGTAGTTATATACTAGTAAAATTCTCATCATTAAGAATTGTCATAAAAAAAAGTATATCTAAAATGGAAGCTGAACTTATCGACATATTTGAGGTTGAATGGTAAGAAAAATGTAATATGTTGCTTCCAGATGAAATTGCAAAGATCAACGTAATCGAGAAAGAGGTGATCGTCTCTGTACGCAGGATTATGCAGATCTTAAAAACCATTTTGTGCCGCCTCCACCCGCTACCCTCATAAAAAAGGGGATGAGGACGCGGAGGCGGCGTAGTGGCAGAATGCAATTTTTGCATCTCTTTATTGGTACGCAGCCAAAACTCCCTATTTATCTCCATAGAATCCACGTCGCCGAATGTGTCCCCCTATTACAGGACAGATCTCTCGTAGATCTTACCAGCGACATAACCCCCAAAAATATCTCTGTCCGCAGGATGATGGTGATCTTAAGAATATAGTTTGCTGTTTCCTTCTTACACAGCCGCTCCAGCGCACAGTGCGTCATCCCTCATAGAGGAGGGGATGAGGACGCAGAGGCGGCGTAGTGGCTGCATGCACTTTTCTTTGGCACGATGCGACAACACTATTCATCTCCATAGAATCCACGTCGTATAATGTGTCTCCTCATTGCAGGACACTTGTAGAGCTGACCTGCGACCCAAAACAAAAACATCTCTGTCCGCAGTTGTGAAGGAGATCTTCAGTGGTGTCCGTCCGGCCCAGCCCACAGCGCGTCTTTCCTCATAGAGGAGAGGATGAGGGCGTGGTGGCGGCATGCATATTTTAAATCTTTTTTTTTTTTGGTACGTAGCCACAACACTCCCCATTTATCTCCATAGAACTCACGTCGCCGACTACTGTTTCTTTTCATTCCAAGGCGGTTCTCTCGTAGATCTGACGAGAGACCAAAACCAAAATCCAAAAACATCTCTGTCCGCCGGTAGATGGAGGTCTGTACTATTTGTTGACCGCCCCAACGCGCGAATTCCGCTCCATCGCTATGAACTGCACCCCCCACCCCATCGCGTAGGGTATGTGGGCGGGGAGACGCTGTCGAGAACAGTAGGAAATTCTGGCTACGCTGTCACAACACTTCCCATTCATCTCTATTGAACCCACGTCTCCCAGTGTTTCTCTATTGCAGGACAGATCTTACGTACATCTGTCCAGCGCTCTAACTTCAAAACATGTATGCAGGGACCATACTGAAAATTGGGAAAATCTCCTGCGAAATTCCACTAATGCCAGCACCCGACTGTGTGCAGGAGACTGGGCATACGGGGATGGACGCCGAAATTAGCACATATAGAAGTCTAGATATAGATAAGCACAAACAATTTTCCCTATTGTTGTAAGTCCTATTGTTGTATGTTGATTACATACGTAGGTAGGTACCGCATTGTCTGAATTGGAAAATATAGGTTTTTGTTGTCTCCTCAAAAATGCATTATTTTTTTAAATGAAATATATTGTGACATACCAGATTGTCACCAATATAAAATTCGGCGTTTATTACAAATAACACGTTATTGGCAAAAAGACGCTGGTTGTCATGGTAGCGGAGTGCGAGATATAAACAATGTCCATTAGTTCAATAGCGGACGGTAAGTAGATCGCTTATTGTGTTTTAAACAAGAAAAAAAGATGAAAAAAGTTGACATGATGAATTAGGATACAAGAAAATTCATTCGAGCTCTTGACACGATAGCGATCGGATCAGGGTGCTAGATATATAGCAGTTTACTTGAACGTAGAAAATTTACGCGAGTTTGGATGTAGTGATTTGTCGTCGTTTGTATTAAAAAGATAGAACTCAGAAATTATTATACGAAGTGAACAGTGAATGCCAAAAGTGGGACTTATAAATTTTATTAAGCGGACAATGATAATCGAACTTAGTCTCCGATGATAGGAACCCGATAATAACTTGGTGAACTTATGTGCTAATATTTTAACAGCACTTACGATTTTGCTTAAGTAATGAGTAGTATTAGAACTTGTAGCAATTCAAGCAGGTGAATGGGGGATGGAAAGCCAATGGATAAACAGTGTACATAGTGGTTTATGAGGAGAAATGACAAAATACGGATTTCGTCGGTAGCAAGAAAGAAGAGTGGACGAGGCCCATTGCTGATGTCTACGGGGAGACATCCTTTACCAAGACAGCGCCAGGATTCTCATGGATAACAGGTTCTATAGCGCTATAGTAAAGGCCATGACCAAAAAGAATGATATACTTTTTACTAAAATTTATAAATAAATTCGTTATTTGTTATTGGTGAAAGCTGGTTATCATTTGCCGTCACGTGTAATCCAGTAGGATATTTAAATTTTGCATTTCAGATTCCACGCTTCTCCGTATGGAGGGCGAATTAAGTAATCGTAAGTATTCACGATTATTTCGGTAAAGAACCCGCCGACTGAGTCAGCAACGGAGTTATAAGTAAATATAATTTGGGAGCTCATTCTCGTAACCATTTCCTGGCGCCTATATATTTATTAGAAATTCGGAAACACGTAACAGGAATTTGAAGGCAGCAAGATGGGTATATTTCAATATAAATAGAAATGAGGACGTTATAACAATTTAGACGTAATAACAGTTTGGTAGAAGATCGTTTATCTTGTTCAGCAAAAATATACCAGCAGATTTAAACATCGTCCTACGGAAAAATAGAGACGCTATCAAACAACTGTAACTTCTGGAACATGAAGATGAAAAACTAAACATTTATACGAAGATCTCTTAGTTTGCGATGAAGTCAGAATGATAGAACGGGACGAATACTGAATAAAAATGGTAAAAGTGGTCTTTTAAAAACCACAAGGTCATGGGCAATATGATTTTGACATTTTCAAATCAACCATTATTGACAGTGAGAGAAATTATTAACTCTAAAATTTTGTGGCCCACTATTAAAAGAAGAAATGGAGGGTCCGCAAAAAACAAATTCACAAACTTAAAAATGAAACTAGCTCGTTTAAAAAAACAAAGAGCGTTTCTGACGAGAGCACGAGGTCTATCATGTGAGATAGAACTTGTTTCGTCGGTAGACGAAAACGAGTTAGTGCGTTACATTCTGAACAGACGTCCCAATTATTAGGATAGGATCACCACGGCGTTAAACGATAAGTCCGATGTAAATTATGAAACGATGATAGAGAACCTACTACAATTAAGGAAAATTATGTTCATTCGCAGATTGATGCGACAGCATAGAAAAATAGAGATGCTAAAAATATGGCATGTTGTGTTTGCGGAAAAACCGGTCATTATGAGAAAGATTGCTGGGATCGCAACGTAGGAAGTAAACTTCAAATTAACACTGATACTTGCCGATTTTTGACACAAAACCTATTTCTGGGAAACGGTATTACGTTAATGAGCAAATATCAATTTAAACAAGAAACAAACCGATAGTAGACGGTCAAAAACACGGTCAAAGTCATTATGGTTACGGAAAATAGCTTAAATACTCATCATAACGAACGAATCGACGAGTTGGTTGTTAGAATCTGTGTGTACTTTCCAAATTGCATCTGAAGACCATATTTTGTGCAGCAAGAAACCACAAATCACCGATATAACTATAGCGGAATCAGGAAGAATAATATACTCGCAATTTATTGGTAACGTCAAAGGTTTTACCAATACAATGATCGATAATCATATAAAAAATAAGACAAAAGACGTACGTTCCGTACCTACATTCGAACTTATTGTCGGTGGCCACTGTACTGAATAAAAGTTAAAGAATAATATTGGACAAAAGGCGGCCAAACTACAATGGAAAATACACTTGTAGCACATGAAGAAGTTTATGACAGAAATTTTACTTCTAAAATGCAAGTGAGCCTAAAACAAGAGAATGACAGTTCCCGTCTCAAAGATACCTTCGATAGTGAATATAAAAATATGGCCAACGAAGTCGAAATATGTTTTAAGTGTAATAAGAATGTGCAAAATGTTTGGTACAGAAGGCTCAGTCAAGTAAATCTTGAATATTTAAATAAAATGCTCAGAGAAAAGATGGTACGATGATTATAGAGCTTAGTTATTAGTAATAAACATTGTGGTAGCTTCATAAAAGTGCGACTTACAACACTAACATTCAGGATTGAAAAATCAATTCAACAAATCATTCAAAATCAATTCAACATTCAAAACATTCAAAATCTACTCAACATATATTAGAACGCCTACTTGTAGATATCTGCGGGCCCACGACAATTGAATCATTAGGTGGAAATAAATTCTTATTTATAGTAGAAATTAATTTTATTCATAGTAGATAAATTCTGTCGACGTTATTTTGTAGAGCTTGTAAAAAAATCAGATTGTGCGACCAGATTAATGCAATTTATCAATAGTAGAGAAAGTGAGACGTCACAAAGAGTGTATTACTTTCGATAGGATAATGGAGGAGAATTTATAAACAAAACTGTACTAGATTTTTACGAGAAAAAGGAATAAGGAGTGGAAGAATAGTTTTACGGAACCCAGAAAGCAACGCCGTTGCAAACAGAACAAATCTAAACACCACTAGAAGGTTATTATTTGATTCGGGTTTACCTTTGAAATTTTGGGGAAGAAGCTGTCCAGACATGAGTATACACTCATAATGTGACTCCAACAGCAATAAATGAGAATAAAGTACCTATTAAGGAATGATGGTCTGGAATTAAACCCAACATAGCATATTTTAGAATATTCGGAACTAAGGTGTTTTTATAGTTACACGCTTCCGTATCCAAATAAATCGCAACCAAGAAGCAAACCTTGAATATTCGTCGCTTAGTCTCAATGCCGAAGGGCATGTAGAATCTACGACGTTGAAAACCATAAAACGTCAGAAACCAGAAACGTATTATTCATAGGATCTTAAATGATCAGCGAATCATTTCGTATCAAGAATTGTACTGATGAAATAAACAAACTTGATTTTTTATTTTTAACAACGTAAGTTTACAATCTATTCTACATTAAATATAATTAGAAATACGTTAACATTGGTAGTTGACGATGACTATTTGTTATTGAACCCAGTGGTACATTTGACCGCCATTTTGAGTCAAGAACAGAAAAATTCAATTTAGTACTTTTGGTTAGGAGTTAAAATTGAGGAATATATGTAACTATATATATTTGGGCTACTTTGAGAATCTATAATGGAGTTCTAAGGGTGTAATTCTGGGTAATCGGTAAGCTTCTTCACTATTATCTAGGAGATTGTTGGCTAGAAGATTTGGGTGGTTTTCCAGACGTTGAAGATAGCTTGAACTGCTGGTTTTCTTTCAAAGATTGTCGGTACTTTCAAGACTCTATGTAGCGTTGTGTTTGAGATACACCATGGTCATCCTAAGCGTTTTTGATTGAAATCTATGTAAAATGGAGAGATTTGGTCCGCTTGACGTGCTCCAAATTTGGATGCCGTTGGTCCATGTAGGGATTATTGTTTTGTGGATCAATAAATTGTCTAAGGATAGCTTTGACTGGTGTCCTAGTAGCCAATATAGTCTTTTCACTTGCAGTTGAAGTTGCTTCTTTTTGGCTAGTACATGGGATTTCCAGGTAAGCCCTTTTCTCGAGATGTGTTCCTAAATACTTCACACTTTTAACCTACAAAATTGGTTTATTGTTAATATTTACGATGGAACAATTTTGTCTTCTCAACGTGAAGGTAATATGTGTTGACTTGTTTTCGTTAAGTTTTATTTTTCACTTATCTGCTCATTCTTCGATGAACACTAGGACTATTGTAATATTCTTAGTGCATCAATTGGGTTATCATTCGTGGTAAATGCCAGTATCATCTGCAAATGAAAGTATTATTTTTTTCACATTCCGGTATATCTGAGAATCTGTTATAAGACTGAGCCTAGTACACTGCCTTGGAAGTACTCCGGATTGGATTGTAAATAAATTGGATTGTTCGTTTTGATATTTAATTTGGAATGTTCGATGGGAGAGGTACGATCTGAACATATTGATGTAAGGATACGTTAGGGAGCGTGTGATTTTGTAGAGTAGGCCATCGTGCCAAACTTTATTTACAGCTTGAGTGATATCTAAAAACAATGCTGAGCAGTATTACTTTTCTCAGAATGTTTTCTCTTTGAAGTTGGTAATAATATTAATTTGTCCAAAAGTAGAATGTTGTTGCCTGAAACCAAATTGGTGATTTGATATTAGGCCACTTGTCAGACAAGGTCGTAAACTTCTTAAGAGACGTTTTTTGAACATTTTTGGCAGAATTGAAAGAACTAATGGGTCAATACGATGATGGTTCATGGGGATATTTACCTGGCTTTAAAAATAATTGAATCTAAACTACTTTCCATTGCGCTGGATAATGTTCACTACGTATAATACCATTGAAGAGACCTGTGATAAATGCCGTTCTTTGCGAGGCAGTTCTTTTAGTAATCACCCGGTGATGTCATAACCAGAAGCCTACTTGCTAGGCAATCCCTTTTTCAAAGCTTTTGATACTTATTTATAGGTAAAATATTTTATTAGTAATGTAATTTGTGTAGGTGATTCTAAGTATTCTTGAAATTCGTCCGGCTGATTTAAAGTTTTTGGTGGATTGTTTTGAAAACCTTCAGTAAAGTGTTTTGCAGATACTTCTATGTTCCTTACGAAGTGGGGGTGAAGTCCTACTAGGTCGTTTGGATTTTCTTGTGGCTTCAAACAGAGTCTTCGGAGGCTGGGGTTGCTCAGAGATGGTAATACAATTTTGAAATCTACTTTCGTTGACGATTGTAAGTAGATTGGATAATTGCCTGGTAGATCTATTGTAGTTGATCCTATCAACTGGGAATCTTGTCCTGTGCTGTATTTTCCTAAGTTTCCTTTCTTCCTGACTTTTTTCAGAATATAGAAAGGATAATTATCACAGCTTCTGTTATGCTGTCTCCGTGGAGTGGCGTACCATGCTGATTTCTGTATACTTTCAGTTATAATCTTGGTAGCTCATGGATGTCATCTGTTGTCAAGAGCATTCGAATGGTCCAATTGGTCCTTCACAGTCTTCTCTTGTTATTGTAGTTGCTTAAATGTCTTTGCATTGAAACGCACATTCTTCGTGGTGTTTGATATTGCATTTATTCAGTATTCCTGTACTTTCGTGCGCTTTTGTGTCATACAGTGTATAGTTTTGCAATTTAAAATACTTTACTGTGAAGTGAATTTCCAAGATCAAGAGTATATCAACTTTATTTTTTGAGAGAAATATTTAGACTTCATGGCGATATTGTGCCAGAACGTTAGCATTCCAGGCCGTAATTCGAAAGAATTTATACATTGGACAATTTAGTTACTAATGTGATACTAAGTTAAGAAGTGCATTTATCTGTTGACTTTGTTGCATTAGAACATTTTCAACTCGTTGCAAGGAGTATTGGGTGATGTTAAGAATGGAGTTGTTGTCATCAAAATATAGTTGATGTTATTCTGCTTTGGTTATACAATAACAGCATACGTTACTCAATTTACTTGGGAGCTTCTGTTCCGAATTTGGGGATTAATTATTGAATTGTCGTGGGTTTGGTGGTGTATCGCCACTTTATTTCAGAAGATACTTCTCTTATTTGAGTTATTGCGGCGTATCCTTTTTAGAATTTCCTGGCAAACTTGAAAATCTTTATAATATGCCGGGTCATTGCCTTCACACTGAGCATATTGGCAGAAATTCTCTTGTATTTCACATTTATCAGGTGCATGTTCTTTTGCCGAATTTTAAAACATCCGAATGGATAGGTAGAGTAGGTCCTGGTACGTTCACATCTTTGGAAATTTTTACATTGTTCCGTGTCTCGCTTCATGCATGGTGGTTCAAATACAACACCATTCAGTCATCTGTTAGTCTTAAACATTTATTTATTACTCGCATTTGGTTCAAGGTCTATAAAAATAAAGGCAGTGGTAACTTTGTTAACCTACGACGAACATTAATTTTTCTCAGTTTCAGTCCCTTTTCGAACAAGGCTTCTGTAATATCTTTCACATCTACAGTATGATGTATGTGACCCAAAACCACTATATGCTCGTTCTTGTTTTAATTCGTTCGTATAATACACACGTTTTGTTTTAGATAGATGTTTTACAATTTTTTTAATGAAACCGGGGTTTTTGATAATATTTTAATTGTATTATTTGCCACTGATTTAATTTCAAAGTCTTCTGTTTTTACAACTTTTTTCATAAATTTTAACATAGTTGGTACATTATTTACATAGGGGAAAATATAGGCGGAACGATTTTATTGGAACTTTATTTACTGTTTTCGCTCAATCTTGTGATCTGAGATTACTGCATTGATTCTTGGTAGGAATTGTAACGTAATCATTACTATTATTATCGCTATATATTCTTTTTCGCTTTACCCTACTAACTTCAAAGTCGGTGTCCTCTGTGTTCGACCCCGTCGATCGAGTTGGCTTGTGTGCTTGCCATGTCAATTGTGTTAAATCCCTTGGATTTGATGAGACTTAGCCCATCTTGTGGTCGCCACTACTAAATGATTCTGATGATTCCATTTTGGAGGTATAATATTATAGTCGTCCACGTAATATCCGTATCTGTCTTACTACATGATGCCGTAACTTCACACGAAAATACGTTTATAGTTAATTGTTCTTTTAGATACACTCTCACTAAGGCACTCCTTGTCACGAAGCATGAAAAGGTTAGCAAAGCTGCGGACACGTTCGTACTAAATTTGATAATCAAATCATTGATTCGACGTGTGATATCAGTACAGACAAACCAAAAGGAAATGAGATCAAGTTAATTAATTTAGATGGTATCGTAGAAAAAAAAGTCGGTGATCCGTGTTCTAAGTTTACCATATCAATTATCAACTTGAATCTAAAGAAGATTACAATTAAAAAAACAACTTTAACAATATAGCAACAAAAGATAATAGAGAAATTCGTCGATCCACTGGAACTAAAAATCCAGTTTCAAGATATTAAGCAATAGCTAAATTAACTAAACATCAACTCCCAAGAAATTATAAAGAAGCAACAACAAGTGACAACAAGGATGAATGGGAAGAAGCGATTGAAAAAGAATTAAATAGCTTAAAGGGCCACTATATCTGGAGCATAATTGACATTGAAGATACTAACGAAACTAGATGTGCTAAAGAATGGCACAGACTCTCGTAGTAAAGTTTTCTAATTTCCTTGGTGTGGTCTGACTTAAAGTTCTTGCTCCGTTCTCTGGCCAGCTGCCATCTATGAACGCCTAAAGTATATTTTTTGACATTTTTTAACTTCTTGCTTTCATAATACTACAACCTAATTGTTTGTTCAAAAATATTAAAGAAGAGTAAAAACTCGTCCTAAATATAATTTTTCATTGAAAAATTCGTATTCGTTTTTAAGAAAGTGGCAATTAAGCATTACTCTAAATGCGAAATTTAAGCTCTTTTTCACAGGAATCTATTGAGTTTTCGAAAAACTTTACTTGAAGTCATTCGAAGCAGATTCACTTACAAATGTAAAAATGCATAGAAATTGAAGGAAATGTTCACATTAGTGGCGTGATAGGTATTTAAAAAAAATTACATTTGTTTAATTTTTGAAAAAACAAAATAATACACCAAAATAAACTTTACGTCATATTAAATAGTGCAATTAGCACTATCTATTGCAAAAACGTGAAGAAAAAACTTTGAGTCATTTTTGAAAAAATTGCCTTTGAGCGTTTCTGAAAATGCGGATTTTTGAGTTAAAATTTACAGAAAACGGTTGCGTTTTTGAAAAACTTTATTTGACATTATTTAAAACACATGTACTCATTAATATAATAATGTGAAGAGATCGCCTTTAATGTAAATATTACATACTTGAGAGGCAAGTAAACAAAATTTCATTTTTGTAATTTTTGAAAAAAAACAACAAAAGAATAGAGAAACATGGTGTTTATGTCATAGTATAGGGTTTGTTTGGAACTAGCCTAACTAAAAATTTAAAGAAAAAAATTCGAGCCGTTTTTTAGAAAAAATTTTTGTTGTTATTTTTTAAAATTGCAAATATTGGACGAAAAGTAATCAAATTTCCAATATATATATATATATACACATAACCTAATTGAAAAAAACTATTTATGCACAACAAATTTCAATTGAAGAAAAAATCTGTCTTCAATTTTGTAGTTGTTGGAAGACGCCCGAAAAAAATCAAACTTGCTATTTTCGAAAATTCAGATTTAACAGTGACAATCCGACCTATGCCACATTTATAAATGTATTTTGCTATTATCTTACAAGAAATTTAAAGAAAAAATTTGGAGCCACTTTCGAGAATATTTTGAAAATGTCAGGCGGGCTTTATGTAAAGTACCTTCAAATTTTAAATAACGTTTTTCAGAATTTTAAAGCTTCAACTTGAAACGAATCGACAAGTAATTCTTCAGTTTGGTAGAGATCGTACGTATATGGTTTAGGCGGTAGGTAGTAGTGCTCACAGACGGACAGACAGACAGACAGGTAGACAGACGGACGTTTTTGAAACAGAAGATGAGGAAGACAAAAATATCGCTTTAAAACATCGAAGTCATCAAGTAGCAACGGATATCCTAACTAATGACATAGAAAGAAATATTCTAAAACGACACATGCTAACAGTGGAAGTTAAATGAATCGATGCAGTTCGCGTTTACAGGATTGTTATTCCATGCTCGCACGAATTGTGGGAAATTGTAGAGATGAAACAATAGGAACCAGTTTACATTCTGTTTATCGGATCCTGACTCTCCGGAGCTCGTCTCAGGGAGACAGAAATTATATTTTTGTATGTTTTATTATATATGTTGCTACGTACTGAAGTGAGTGAGTCGGAAAATACACCTTTTAATGTTCTCCAAAAAAGTGCAATCTTTTATAAATTAAACATATGAATAGAAATGAGGTCGTAATGGCAATTTAGACGTAATAACACATTGCTCTCCATAGAAGCACGCTGCCTACTCTATGTCGTCCTTGCAGAACAGTTCATTGTATTCTCTCGTAGGTTTGACCAGCCCGCTAACCTCAAAACATATCTGCCCGAAGCAGTGTTGCCAGACGTACGATAATTATCGTACATGTACGATTATTCATTATGATGTACGATTATCGTACAGATAAAAGTACGATAATGCGACCAATTGAAGCCGCTGATCGGGAGATCTATTCTTGAAACTCGCTCTCGTGCGATATGCGATTATCGCATTTTTGAACGTGCGTTTCCACATTAACAATAGACCCTTAGAAGACGGCACTTAAGAAGGATTCGCAATGAGAACCGATGCGAGTACGCCTCTGTAGAATTAAAATGGTAACAATATGCGTACGCTTTAATTGTGAATACGCTGTCACGGTCCCCCCCCCCTACGCTCCGACATGGTGCTGAAATTCTGTTTGAACTAAATCAATGCTTAGCCGAATGACAGCGAATAATATATATCCTAAAAACAAAACTGAAATACTAGGAGAAGAACTGAGTGATGAAGATTTTTAAAATTAAAGTTGTGTTAATGTTTGTTACGTTGTCATTTTTATATTTGAAGAGATGTCATTATTATATAAGTGACGCCAGAGTCGATTCTAAGTTACTAAAAAATTGTGTTCAACTGAAACGCCACTATATATTTAGTACTAAGATTCCGGCAAATTTATTAGTGGCGTTTTCAATCAAGTAGAAGTGCGGTATAATCAGTTCTACTCTGTATATGATCGAGTAAACAAAAAACATTATTTTGATTTGTTATATATTATATTTATGCATACATGTTAATAAAAGTTAAGGTTATAAGAAATTCTATGTTATATTAGTTGTATCCCCGCTGCA
This sequence comes from Teleogryllus occipitalis, assembly GCA_011170035.1. Lineage (NCBI taxonomy): Eukaryota > Metazoa > Arthropoda > Insecta > Orthoptera > Gryllidae > Teleogryllus > Teleogryllus occipitalis. The sequence continues at coordinate 37,601 of BLKR01006508.1, forward strand.
TTCATTCTGAATTAGAAATATATCGTTAAAGAAAATAATTTAAGTAATATGTTTGAAAAAATTCATTAAAAAGCATAATAATTTTTACACTATTTTTATTAATGTATGATAATTTGATATTACCGCCGTACGATAGTTGTACGATAATAGATGGCACAGTACGATAGTGTCTTTTCAACTATCTGGCAACACTGGTCCGAACGGACCATAATGAACTTAGAAAAAATTTCCTGCTGAACCCCGCCACTATTAACAAGCGACTGTGCACTCTAACTCTACAGGAGACATGGAATAAGGCGGTGGATGCCGGGAACGGTTCAAGTAGAAGTGTAGTAATCGGCAAGCAGTGACATCACTCCTTACTTCGCAGTGATCCGAAATCCTTATTTAGGACTTATCACTCCTTATTATATCCATTATCACTCCCTGTCCATGGACGCGCGTTGCCTACTATATCTTTTCTTTGCAGCAGAGTACATTTTAATCTCACGAAGGTCTGCCTACCACTCGATTCCCGAACATCTCTGTCCGCAGAGACGTGTTTAAATGTTTTTTTTAAATTTATTTATTGTTTAGTTGAAATTACAATATTCAGTTTACAAGTGAAACTTTGCAATTGTATGGTGACTTAATCTAGTTTAAAATTGTACTGAATAAACTTTAATAGGGAGCGAAAACAAATAGCACCAACAGAATTAGTCAATATTTGAAAGTATCTGGAGGAAAGAATGGAGCGGGAATCTGTTCTTTATTCTGGTTTTGTATCTGGGAACTTTTCCGAGTCTGTAGTGAGTTGATGCCTTTATGAAGGGTAAATTAGTGTAAACGTTTATAGGTATGCTATTTGGTGAACTATTTCATTCATGTTTAGATCGTGATGTATTAAGTAGAATAGGTCTTTCAAATTGGTTACTGCTATATCTAATATATCTGGAGTTTTGTTGGAATCATATGGGAAATGTGATGGTTCTGTGGGCGTTAGTATGTTAAGTTGCAATGTGTTTTTTATTATGTTTAGGTATTCGCCAGCTGGATTTGTGGTCCGACATCCCCATGCAGAAGGTTTGAATTTAAATCTCCTACTATGATAAATGGATTTTGCAATTCAAGTAATTTATTGATAGAAGTAGTATCGATTTCTTGATTAATGTTGGGTGGTTTATACGTAGTGACTATAGTTAATGTTTGATTATTGTCATATGGTACATTTATCCCGATTTTTTCTATACCTGGAGTGTGTGTGGCAAGGTTATTCGGAGGTGTTGAGTGCTATACTTTATCAAAGTCAATACACCACCTCCCGAATTTTCGTTTCTGTCAGCTCTGATGGTTTTGAGTCCTGGGATGGTGAATGTTTTGTTTGGGCTTAAATGCGTCTCGGTTATACATGCGATATCTATCGTTTTTGCCTGTAGAAACTGTTCTTATTCGAATTTTTGTTTACGATGCCATTTGCATTCCAATTTAATATGATTAATGCTTTATGGTGTGAATCTTCCATAACTGTTGCTAATTGTGGATGCAATGGAGTTCTTGATATGTTGTATTATTGTTGGAATTAGGGAGTTAATGAAGTTGACTACGTGATTGGTAATGAATTGTGCGATGTTGGTAATGAAGGTGTTATTGCTGCCGTATTGGTTAAATTGATTGTTTGGTGATTGTAATATTGTTGATGATTAGCATCATTTGCATTCCTTGGTTTATTATTATAATTTAATCTTTGAGTGAAGTGAGGAAAATTGTTTGTAGTGGGCAAGAATGGAAAGTTCGTTGAGTCATGATTGGGTGGTGGCGTGCGTGATTGGTGGGATCTGGGATTTAACGATCCAGATTTTAATTATTGCTGTTATTTTCGATTATTTTCCTATAATATGTATATTCTTGTGACCTGAGGACAGCCCTGTGCTTCCCCATGCAATTCTTACACGTAAGAGTTGATTTCTTTGATTGACAGTTTGCTGAAGGGTGACTTTTTGTACAGAAAACACAATAAACTTAGTAATTACAGTTATTTATACTGCGTTTAAAGTCAATGCAACGGTAGCACTGAATGGGGCCTACAGTTTCCTTTCTTCTATCCGGTTTAACTATGGAGATGCAAATGTATTTTAATTCCAAATCACTTTCAATTTTTTCTGTGCCTTTGAGTTCTACAGCTACTACTGGGATGGCGACATTGTTCTTGTTTAGTCTCGTGACCTTTGTAAGTGATGGAAATTTAGATGCGATGTCTTCGAGAATTTCATTTTCCGGGATAGTGGGATGAATATTTTTTTTCACTATTGAATATTTCTTTATACTGGGGTATGAGTACGTATGGAATTGTTTGTTGGAATTTATAAAGTATTTAACTGTGGCTCGGAAGTCTGTTATTTCGTGAATTGTATTTTAATTTTATTGTTCTTGAGCTGTGTGGTAAAGTTTTCTGTTATCTTAGATTTGATTTCATTTATAAATTCTGTATGTTTGCTAATTCCCGTTAAATAAATGGGCGGGATTTTTTTACTTCTACTGTCACATCAGGTAACTCATTTAAAAAACTGAATGTATTTGACGCTTCTACACATTATAGTTTTTTTGCAAGTTGTTGTCGGTGTTCAGTTCTGAAGGAGGGTCTGTCGAGGTCATGCGTTTGGCGTCTCTGTCACTGGCGTCACCTCCGTCCTCGCGGTTTCGCTTCCCTTGCATTACCTTGCTTCGTTGCGTATCTGAATGAGTTGATCCAGTTGTTTGTTGTTGTGATGGCACTTGCCCAGATTGGACAGGTGCCGGTGATGATTCAGTCATATAAGAATGGCTGACTGCGTTTTGAATAGACTGCGGTGTATTGCGTTTGGTGTAATCCATACTGCTGCCCGTGAAGTCCAGGCAACCTTCCGCGGCCGCCATGATGGTTGAATATGCTGGATTGTAAATTGATTCTAGGGCTTGAGTAAATAACTGCCCTGTGCTGAGATCATTCTTAGACGTACAAATATAGATGCGTTAACACTAAACACGCACTTCCGTCCACTTAACACTGTTTAGTACAAGCACAGAAAAGGTATCGCCACTGTTCTGCGGAACGTTCGGAGCGATGTTGCTCGTTCGAAAGCGCAGAGTGAACTGTGTTTGAATGTTGCTGCGTTTTCCAATCCGATCCCCGCCACTGCCACTACGCCATTCGTCGCTTAATCCCTGCCTGAGACGGGATATGGTGGTGGACGCCGGGATCTGCATTCCATAATGCAATGTAGAGATTGGCAAGCAGCCACAACACTCCACATTTATCTCCATACACGCACGTCGCCTACGGTATCTCCTCTTGCCTACAGTTTATTGTAATCACTCGCAGGTCGGACCAGTTCCGTAACCGCAAAATATCTCTGTCCGCAGGGACCTTATTGCAGGACCGTAAATTGAAATCTCCTGTAAGTTTGACTAGCGCCCTAAGCTAGGAGGGGAAACTGAGGAAAAACTTCCTGCCAAACCCAAGAAAGAGAAACGCAGTCACTGCCGCCCCGCGACTGGGCGTTCGGACCTTGCAGGAGTCAGGGGATGAGACAGTGGGCGCCGGGAACGGCACAAGAATTGCCTGTTCCCGAACAGTTTTCTGTCAATTAATTATTTCACTTACAAAACCAAATTACACGACTACTTCCTATACTTATTATCCTATTCTTATCCTCTCTCCTTACATACACATACACACATACACACACACGCACACACACACACACACACACACACATGCACTTCACTAGGAAGACCGGTCGGGGGCTTAGAGTTTGTCTAAGGCGGTGCCCCGCTGGTGGGATAGTCCTCGATAGAGGGAAACACCGCCAGCCAACAGTAGGTCCGGATCTCGCCATCCAGCGGAAGAAGATCATCATCTCCCGAGGAAAAAGTACGCACTACACTAACGGGATTAATGACCTAAGCTGTTGACGCGCCCGGAATCACCAATCAACAAATATTTCATATTTTGACTTGCCAATTTTTATAATGCAAGCACTAGTAAACGGTCACCCTCGTCGGCTAAGAAATTCCAAGCTTACATATTTGTAAATTTTGAAAAACAAAAGATTAGAGAAGTATAGTGTGTATGTCATCGGATAGGCTGTATTTGCTACTACCCCTACCAAAAAATTAAAGAACAAATTTGGAGCAGTTTTTGAGAAAACCCTGTTTTTGTAATTTTTTTAAGTTGCAAATATTTCACGCTCTATTGCACGAAAATACTAAATTTTTCAAAAAAGTCTACATGACCTTTATGAAAGAACTATTTATGGGCAACAAGTTTCATTTGAAGGAAAATTCTGTCTTCAATTTTATAGGTAAAAGAAGACGCCGAAAAAATTTACCTTTGCAATTTTCGAAAATTCAGAATTAACCGTGAAGATCGGACCTACGCCATGTTTATAAGTGTATTTTACTCTATTCTTACAAGAAATTTAAAGGAAATATTTGGAGTGGTTTTTGCGATAATTTTAAAAATGTCCGGGGGGCTTCATGTAAAGTACTCCCAAATTTTAAAGATATTTTTTCAAAATTTCAAAGCTTCAACTAGAGCCAGATGGACAGGGGTGTCTTCAATTTGCAATAAATACTACGCGTGGTTTAGGCGCTAATGTTTTTTACATACACCAGACGGACAGACGTTTTGAAAAAAATAACACTTTTTCGTTATCAGGGGACCCCAAAACGTGTATTTTCGTTGAAATCTCGAAATCAATTTTCCGTTAATTAATTATTACAACGAACATTAATACAAGATATTACTAAACAATTACTCTTGAAACGAACAACATTATTTTCGTAATTCTTTATATTGCATTCATTCACTTATTCAGTGAACTGATTATTTCAAGTTGTATTGTTAATGCTAGAAAATTTCCATTGCTATCCGTTTCAGATGTTTCACCGTACTACTCTGCGTTTATCAGACCCAAGTCTTCTCCAGTCCGCTATTTCGAATTTATGTGTTTGTATCTTCTAATAATTTGTTATGAGTTTATGAATAACATACTTGTTTTTATTTTTGCTGTATTATTTTTCACTTTTGTGATATACGAGCGGAAAAAAACAATTGTATTACTCGTTCACTTCTTTTGTCTTTTGTCCTTTCTTATAAAATTAAATAGGTATTTATGCGGTGGATAGACTCAAAGTTGTTTATAGTGAACGCGAGGGCCGTAAGCCCAAGCCTCGTCGTGACTTGGGTCCGGCTTAGCTCTTATTGCCGGGTCCTGGTAACAAAAAAGTGGATAAAACCAGTTTCAGAATTTAGAAGAAAGGAAGTCTTCTGGCACGTAATGTAGCCAAAATCCATGGTTTGTGGGTCCCTGATACAGAAAGATCGAATGACGGCCAAATGTCTGTCTGTCCGTCTGTGAACAACGCTAACGCTTAAACCATTCAGCCGATTTTCTCCCTAATTGGTATTTCTCAATTGATCTGGATGATGTCGCAACTTCTTGAATTTGAAGCCGATATTTTAATTTGTGGGGTCCTTTACATGAAGCCCCAGAGATATTTTCAAAATTTTCAAGAAAATGATTTCATCATTTTTTCATAAATTTTATTGTTGGATAGAGTGGACGTTTGAGACAATGATATAGGTCTTATTTTCGATGAAGACCTTACGTTTTCGAAAACCTTTTTTTTTAATTATATTTTATTTTGCAATTTGTTTGTGAACAAACATTTGGCAAAATTACATAGATTTACATAAACAAATACATGAGAGGAGTAAAATCCCATGACCGTACTCCACCAATGATACATTATTAATACAAATTAACTATTAATTATAATTTCTGAAATGAATAATTTAAAGTCGATGTGGAAGGTCTAGAGTATGATGGTGTTGAAGTCGTCTGTAGGAGTCACTATTGTCTAGTAAAATGATGGCTAGAATATTCGGATGATTATGTAGTCTTTGTAGGTATTTTGCACTGGTATTCTTGATTTCTTCTTTTATAGTTGGAATCTGTAAGTCTTTGTGTAATGTTGCATTCGTTACGTACCAGGGGGCATTTACAAATTTTCTTAAGGCTGTAGACTGGAAGCGTTGTAATATTTCAACATTACAATTTTGAGCTGTTCCCCAAAGTTGAATTCCATATGTCCATACTGGTTTTAATATTGCTTTATACACAATTACTTTGTTTGCGATGCTTAACGATGATTTTCTTCCAAGTAGCCAGTTTAACCTTCTAAGTTTTAGGTCTAATTCTTTTCTTTTCTTTATATGTATTTTCCATGTCAGTCTTCTGTCCAGAGTAAGTCCGAGATATTTTGCCGAGTCATTTTGAGGAATACATTGCGATCCGATTTTTATAGGTGGACACGTTTCATGCTTCAGACTAAAGGTGACTTGGACAGACTTCTTGTCATTGATCTTGAGGCGCCAGCGTTTCTGCCACTTGTGGATGGATTGCAGATGTTCTTCTACGAGACGAGATGCTTCTGCTGGATCTTCATGTCGAGCTAAGATGGCTGTGTCGTCCGCGTAGGTTGCTGTCAATGCGTTTACAGATGATGGGATGTCGGCAGTATATAATGAATAAAGGAAAGGTGCAAGCACACTTCCTTGAGGCTCTCCTGACTTTATAGGGATAAGTTTTGAAGTTTCACCGTTAAATTTTATTTGAAAATATCTCTCTGTAAGATACGATTTTAACAAGTGATAGTAAGGATACGGTAGATTTTTCTTAATTTTATACAATTGACCTGGGTGCCAAACCTTATCGAAAGCCTGACTTACGTCTAGAAATACAGCAGAACTTACGTCTAGAAATACAGCAGACTTACGTCTAGAAATACAGAAAAATTTAGATGAACATATCCGAAGGCTCGAAGAGGTCGTTCAAAACTCAGACGGTTGGACAACAATAGGCAACACCGCAGAAACTTTCAACCGTCCATCCGCGAAAGCAAAAACACAATCATCACAACCAATCATGACTCAAAACAGATTTGCTGTGTTAGATTATGACAATGATTTTCCATGCCTTCCCAATCCTCACTACCCCCTCCCATCATCGACACGTCTACCCACAAACCGACGCAAACAGGCTAGCAAGCGCAAAGAAACAAAGACACGTAGAGTTGCGCAACCTGGCCCACAAGTGAACAAGGACATTCCTACTGAGCCCACGAAAAAGGTACTAATTTTAGCAGATAGCCATGGGCGACAAATCTCCTCCCTGCTCAGTGGGAAACTCCCATCCAATTTCTCTGTCATGTGTGTGTTTAAACCTAACGGGAGGTTTGCCGACGTGATCAGTGAATTGGACACCCACACAAAAACTCTCACCAAACGGGATACAGTCATCACCATAGGAGGGCAGAATGACATCAATTTGGGTGGTCACTTTACACCTGAGCAACATGTTGACAAACTACAACGTGCCGCCCAAAACACGAACATTGTAATCTCGACTCTGCCCTTCTGGTACAACAAACCAACACTGTGCAAATAAATTAGACACGCAAACAACAAATTAAAACTGCATCTGAGAGGCACACATGTTAAATTATTTGAGCTTAACTTTCTCTCAGAAAAACACTTCACCCGGCATGGTCTTCACTTGAACCTTGTCGGAAAACATGCACTCGGTAGTGAACTTGCTAAACACATCCTTACACCTCAGCAGTATCCTATCCAAGTTTCATCCCCACCTACATCTCCTAGTTCTCTTCCATCCTCCGGAACCCCTTTGGACCCAATTACCTTATCCCCTGAACCAAATCCTTGTACTACCTCTCCCATTATTCATTCCCCTACATCTGTAACCCCTCCTTCCTCACCTCCTAACACTGCTGGGACACGATACTTCCTTCGACCACGCACTCGAGGTAAAAATGAGATAAATAAATAGCAACTAGAGTCAGATGCAGCAGAAAAGCATCCGTGTAGGTACATTCAAAAGATTCAAATAATGCATCATAATGTGCAATCTCTTTCAAATAAAATTGAATTTATCGAAGCAGCATTAGAGTGTGATCTCAGTCAAATAGATGTTCTTTGCTTTACAGAACATTGGTTATCTCATAATGATCTAAAAACACTCCAAATTCCTAGGTTTTACCTCGCAGGATCTTATTGTAGAGCAAGGGAATCAAATAAAGGCCCTGCTTACGGAGGTTCGTGTATTTATGTAAGAAATAATATCGATTCTACCTTCTTGTCAGAATTCAATTTATATGCAGTTGAAAAAGTTTTTGAAATAACAGTTGTACATCTTACTACGCTCAAAATTATTTTACTTTGCATCTACAGACCTCCAACAAAGCAAGCTTTCGATTATTTCAATTTCGTAGAAAATCTAGAGATAACTCTGAACAAAATTAGTAATCTCTCTTTTAAATCCATTGTTGTATGTGGAGATTTCAATATTGATTTTCTGAGCGAATCCCACGAAAAAGAGCAGTTTCTCAATTTAATTCATTCTTTTAATTTAGATATTACAGTGAACGTACCTACACGGAATACTCTTAAATCACAAACAGCAATAAATCAAATTATAATTAACAAAACCACAACTAGATATGAAATAATAACGAATAATCTAGGTTACAGTGACCACGATGCACAAATTCTTACAATTACTAATAACATGAATACTGACGCAATAAATAAAACACGCATGTGCAGAGCATTTACTACAGTTAACATAAAGTTATTTACGGACTACTTGCTGAAAGAATCATGGGAGGCAGTTTATAACGCTATTGACACAAATGAAAAATGTAATTTATTTTTCTCAAAGCTTTTATTTCTCTTTAACGCATGCTTTCCTATTAAAAAGAGAAAATTAAACATTTCACGAAAAAGTAATACTTGGATCACAAAAGGAATTAGAACATCGTGTAAAAATAAACGTACTCTCTACTTTATTTCTAAACGTCATGACGTATCTCAAGATTTCCATATCTACTTTAAAAAATACAAAACATTGTTACGAAAAGTCATAAGGCAGGCAAAAATCATGAAAAACGATCAGGATATTTTGAACTCAAATAATAAAACAAAAGCAATGTGGAATATAATAAACAATACTACCAAATCAACTAGAAAACCCGTAGAGAATGTTGTTTTAAAATATAACGATATAAATGTAAACGATCCGGCAACAGTGGCTAATCTCTTTAACCAATACTTTTCGAGAATTGCTGCCGATCTCACTAAGGGTCTTCAGCCACAAAATTCAAAAACAGACAGTTCACCCAACATTTTAGACACAATGTTCGTTTCCGAAACTTCTTCCTATGAAATTCTCAAAATAATCGGTAAACTAAAAAATAAATATTCGTCCGGTTTAGATGAATTCCCAGATTCTTTGTTAAAGACTTGTGCGTATGCCATTATACACCCGTTAACTCACATATTTAATGCATCTTTATGCACTGGAACGTTTTCAGATATTTTCAAAACAGCTAAAATTAAGCCGCTCTTCAAAAAAGGCAACAAAAATGAAATTCAAAATTATCGGCCCATTTCTCTTCTATCAGTTTTTTCAAAAATATTAGAGACTTTTTTACGTACGAATGGAAACCTTTCTCAGTAAACACGACGCTTTCAGATTGCTAACATGGATTTAGAAAATCAAAATCAATGGAAACAGCTATATTTTCTTTTCTTAAAGATGTCGCCTCATCATTGGATCAAAACGAGGCACCTATTGGATTATTTTTAGATCTCTCAAAAGCTTTTGACGTCATTGATCATGACATTTTACTTTCAAAATTATCTTCATATGGAATCCGTGGTATTGCTCTAGATTGGTTATGTTCGTACCTTAAACAACGATCTCAGAGTTGAAATACCTTACTGGAATGATGGAACATTACGTACGCACCTTTCCGACTCTTTGCCCATTGCACGTGGAGTTCCTCAAGGATCGATTTTAGGCCCTATCCTGTTCCTACTTTACGTAAACGATATGCCCTCGACGATTCGAAACGGAAGAACGGTTCTCTTTGCGGATGATACGAACATCCTTTGCAATAAAGAAACCGTAAGTAGTACAATATCAGATGTTTCAAATTGGTTCCGAAATAACAAATTAATAGTAAACGAAAAGAAAACGGTTTTAATGCAGTTTTCCATTTCAAATAAACAATTCTGTGCACCATTGAAAATGAACAGTGTACCATTGACTGATGTTAAGGCAACAAAATTTTAGGTCTCTCAATTCAGTCAAACCTTAAATGGAACGTCCATTTAAATGAATTGAACACAAAATTAAGTTCGTTATGCTACGCGTTCAGAATTCTTGCAAATTCAGTCAGCCTTCATACTGCTCGTTGTGTATACTTCGCGAATGTTCATTCCCGCCTGAGATATGGCATAATATTCTGGGGAAATACATCTTATGGCTCCCAGACTTTTAGATTACAAAAACGAATTGTACGAATAATAACCAAATCCCACCCACGTGATTCATGTAAGCCTCTTTTCATTAATCTAGGAATTCTACCATTACCGTGTCTTTTTATTTACGAATCAGTGGTTTTTGTAAAAAATGACTTGCTCAAGGGCAGGAATATTTTTTCAGAAAATGCCGAAGTCTATTACTATAACACTCGACGTAGAAATCATATTCATCAGGTGACAGTATCAACAGCTCATTACAAAAAATTCACATACAATACATGTACATTATTTTACAACACTTTGCCAGTTGACATTAAACGATTAAATTCGATAGAAAAGTTTAAATCCCAAGTGAAATCGTTTCTGCTGCATAACTGTTTCTATACAATTAGAGACTATACTGAGCATCACAAGAAAAGTAACGTTAATTTTAACAATGATACATAATGCATTATTTACCATTTGGACTGTATAAATGTGTATAAACAACCTGTAACAAGTATTGTACTACAGCCTCCGGGTCAATGGCCCCCATCTCGATCAGGTTTTTCGTCCAGTTTCCCTGATCCATTGAGCAAATGCTGAGATGGCCCTTGTTTTGCTTCTGGACATAAATGTAACTTCATTTTCTGTGCACGTCTTCTAGAATTCAGTGGGAAATACAATTATTCAAATTATCGTTTCCATGTCGCGGCAGGAAGTTATAAGAACCAAAATTTATTGCTTATTTATCTTTGAAAATAGATTTTATTACATGGGAGTTTTTTTTTTGTTGTTTTTTTCTCCCTTGCAAAATTCAAAATTTATTGCCTATTTACCCTTGAAAATAGATTTTTTTACATGGGAGTTTTTTTGTTTTTTTTTCTCCCTTTCAAAATTCAAAATTTATTGCTTATTTATCCTTGAAAATAGATTTTATTACATGGGAGTTTTTTTGTTGTTTTTTCTCCCTTTCAAAATTCAAAATTTAAGTAGTATATGACTTAGTGTAGGGATCACAGAATTTTGAAAATGTGCACACAATTCACTTTTCCCCATAGCACGTCATACGCAGTTTTTAACTGTTTTTTTGACGTTAAATAAATAAATAAATAAATAAAGAACAATATTCTTTATTTTCTAGCGATTCACTAATTTCGTTTACTACTCGATGAATTTGTTCTACAGTCGAATGCTGTTGTCTAAACCCAAACTGATGATGAGGTATTATTTCATTTTCTTGTAGAAGTGGATTTAAACGTGACAGAAGCAGTTTTTCAAAAAACTTTTGATAATATTGGCAGTAGACTAATAGGTCTGTATGATACAACTTCATGTGTTGGTTTGCCGGGCTTAGGGATGACTATTACTTGAGCGATTTTCCATTGATCAGGAAAGTGTGCTAGTCTTAGGATGGCATTGAAGATGGAAGTAAGTAAGGCTATTAGTTTTCTTGGTAGATGGTGTAGAATTGTTGCTGAAATCATATCGTATCCGGGAGTTTTTTAGTTGGTAAATTCTTGATTGTTGTTTCAACTTTTCGAGCACTTACGGATTTGATTTGGGGAGCTAGTTGCAGTGGTGAATCTAAGAAGTTGTAAATTTCTTCCTCTTCTGTAGCAGATATTTGTGAAGGAAATGGTTGAAAGATGTTAGAGAAATGGGACGCGAAGCATTCAGCTTTTCTTCGTCGGTTTTAGCCCATGTGCTGTCGATTTCTCTGATGGGAGGAATAGGTTGCATCGGTATCTTCAAGTATTTAGTAGTTTTCCAAAGAGAATACTCTGAGTTCGAATTCGGAATCAATTTTGTGAGTTTATCTTGTAGGGCGTGGTTTCGATATTCTTGAAGTAATCTTTTGAGGTTTTGCGAAGCTAAATTTCGAAAACTGTGATAATTCAATTTTATGGGGCGTCTTCCTACAACTACAATTTTGAAGATAATTTTTTTCCTAATGAAATGTGTTCATCAAAAACAGTTCAAAACAGATCATGTTCAATGTTTTGAAAAAAATGGGCATTTTGCGTCGTTTTTAATGAAACATAGGCGAACTTTTTTTAGAACCATTTTAAACAATTTTCAGCTTCAAATTTTGTCTCTTATTTTTATCATCGAATGTAGAAAATAACTGCCAAGATACTGGTGATGGTCCTAGTGTAGCCAAAATCCATGGTTTGTGGGTCCTTGATACAGAAAAATCGAATGACGGCCAAATGCCTATGTGTCCGTTTGTGAACAACGCTAACGCTTAAACCATTCAGACAATTTTCTCCAAAATTGGTATTTATCAATTGATCTGGATGATGTCGCAACTTCTTGAATTTGAAACCGATATTTTAGGTTTTGGGGTCCTATACATGAAGCCCCAGAAATATTTTCAAAATTTTCAAGAAAATGATTTCATCCTTTTTGATTAAATTTTGTTGTTGGATAGTGTGAACGTTTGAGACAATGGTATAGGTCTCATTTTCGATGAAGACCCTAATTTTTCGAAAACCGCGATAATTCAATTTTTTTTCGGCGTCTTCCTACAACTACAATTTTGAAGATATTTTTTTTCCTAGTGAAATGTGTTCATCAAAGCAGTTAAAAAGAGATCATGTTCAATATTTTGAAAAAATTGATATTTTGCGTAGTTTTAAATGAAACATAGGCTTTTTAAAAAGAACTTTAAACAATTTTCAGCTTCAAATTTTGTCTTTTATTTTTATCATCGAATGTAGCAAATAACTGCAAAGATACTGGTGACGATCCTATTTTCGGCTCATTCTGCATTTTCGAAAATTGCAAAAAAGTTTGAAATTGTAAAATCGAATTTGGCGCGCTTCGTTTCTGCGTTGCCAGTTCGGAAAATTGCAACACCGTTTCAAAATACTTCGAATTTATCACATTGTTTTCGGTCGTGATGATTGTATGATTTAGATAATATTTTTCTGGAAGGAAATAGATTGAAGGAATGTCATCAATTTTAAATTAGAACTAACAAGCACACTTCTGTATTTTAAGAATTTTTATTTGCTGATTATGGTGATAAAAAATTGGAAGCTAACTTTATATGTAATCAAGATATGCTTGTGTGAAATTATTCTTGTTTTCTGTATTATGATTTGTCAATACTGTAACATTCAAATTTATTCAGGTTTGTTTCATTTCAAAAAGTTACAAATTCCTCTTTCTGGCAAAGCAAATAAATAAATGTGAAAACACGTGGTTTTTTTCTAACTTGGCATCTGTGGGTAGTATCTCCGATATGGAATTCAGCACTTGTTGCGTTATTCTCAGTCCTGCCGCTAGAGTCGCTTGATCTCCAGCACTGCTTGATACGGTCGCGATCATGCGATATCTTGTGGCAGGACCAAGAAAGATGCAAAACGGAGTGCCGAATTTCATGTTGGAGATACTACCCACAGATGCCACATTAAAAAACAAGTATAAGCACGAGAGGAATTAAGACTTTTTCAAGTGAAAACTGTTTTCAGTAGGGCACAAATTACAATATTTTATTATAAGAAAACTATTTTTAATCATGCAAGAAGCTATGTGCTGTTGGAACACCTCTAGTTTCGTGAAGCATTACATAACTTTTTCTTAAAAAGTATCTTCTTAAGGGCAAGAAAGTAAAAAGTAAACTTACCTAATCATTCGGGAGGAAAAACGTTTACGATGCCAGTAGAAACCCATCTCGCCACTTAAGTTTCCTATATTCTTTCACTTACCAATCATTTGATTTTAATGGGAATGTCAAAAGTAGCGGCTCCTTTTTTTCATATATTTCGGGCGGAGTTACCATTATTTACACATTATCTTCCATTTCAATATCCATTACACCGACAGACCCTGACATTCTCGGCGCCATTAAAGAAAACACAAGAACAACGATCAACAAGTATCAATCGCGCAACTTCTCTAGTACGATGGCTTGGAGAAAGGCGGGTAGAGTGGGGGCTTTAGTTACAACATCGACCACTAGATTTTACGAAGAAATGCTAATCTCTTGAATATCAGTCATGCCTTCGCAACTTTCTCCATCATTTGAGTTCTAACTTTCTCAGGAGTTCGAGGCATCTCCTGCGATGGATCTGGACATGCTTTGGTCATTTCTTTACATATTGTTTAGAAAATTTCGACCAGGAGTTTTCGGTTTCAACTGTAAATATATTTAATTATGCACCAACGAAGATGTGTTTGCAATGTTGTCAACAGTGCGCGCTGCGGGCTTTGGCCTTCAACTGTTTACTGCAGTAGGGAGGGGAAGCAAGGTCATTGTTCAACAAAAGTTGCGCGGGTAATATATGGACATGCTAACAGAACATGATCGAGTGATAATCCCACTACGTTTCATGCCCCCAGTCAGTTCTAGCGCAACAGTGACTCAAACCAGTGTTATCGCATACAGCGTCGGAATCCGGCTAAGTGGTAGAATAACACAGTGCTCAGCAAGTGGCTTCGGCCACTCGCTGCATCGCGGCATACTGCCGCTATTTTCCTTCTCGCTAAACTACATTTTTAATAGAACGTACTGAGTAGTTGAGGAATTATAAACAGTGAAGTGCTCCGTCACATACAATCTGGATCTCTGTGTTGTAAAGTGAAGCGTCGCTCAGTGAATCAATGGCCTCCGCCATCGATCCAAACACGCGCGAAGTATTGTGCGCAGCCCTGCAAACCCTACAAGACACGGAATCCATTGCAACGAGCCCCGATGGTGTATCTTTCATCTCCCTCAATGGTTACACCCCTGAAGTAATGGAAGTGCAACAGCAGACTTCACACCTACAACAGCCTGAGGTCGGTGCCGTGACCATGGACTCCCTGCCCGGCCAGCTGGCAGGCCAGCCCTCAAACCTGGAAGCAGCAGGCAACCGCAAAAGGTCAGTGAGTGATAGTGATACGCAGCCAGAACATAAAAAGCTCTTAGGGGCTGCTAGTAATGCAAGTGACTCATCATCAGAACATATAGAATATGGAGTGCCAGTGGGTAATAGATTTGGACCTCTAGAAAAGGAAAATACCAATGTACCAGACAACAGATTCGAGTACTGAAACATTGACAACCGAGAGTCAACGGACCCCCCTAATAGAATTCCGCCCATATTTGTCGCCGATATTTCCAACTTAAACATGTTCGTAAAGGAATTAAAAAGCAAGGTCTCTATTAATTTCGTAGCAGATTTAAAAAATCAAAAAGTTAAAATAAACGCTCAAACAGCCACAGACTTCCGTAAAATAGTGAAATACCTTCTCCAAACTCAGAGAAGCTTTCATACATACAAAGACCCGTTAAATAAGAACATTTCAGTTGTGTTTAAAAATGTCGATCTATCGTTATCAGAAATTGAAAATTTCCAGGAAATTAAGCAAAAATTCCCTTCACTAATTAAAATAACCAGACTCACCAAGAACAACGCCCCAATGCCCGTTGTAGCAGCAGTATTCAATGGTAAAGACCCCATAGAAAATATTCTAGCCATAAAGCATATTTGTAATTTAAGAGTGACAACAGAGCGAAGGAAGAAGACGCAGGGACCAGTGCAATGTCAAAGATGTTTGGATTTTGGTCACACAAAGAACAATTGTAACCATCAAATAAGTTGTGCTTTCTGTTCCCAAAGTCACTATTCAGTTCTTTGTCCAAATAAAAGTCAAAACCCCATTTGTAGAAACTGCAGTGGTCCGCACAAGGCTGATGACAGAACCTCCTGCACATACTTCAACTCCCATAATGCCCGTAGTACTGACCCCATGACAAATTCATCATCAAATAACCAATCATCCTCGCACACTGCAGGCAACATCCACTCCACTACCGAGTTCCCCTCCTTACCAGTATCACAACAACTACGTAACTTCACACACTCCAACTCTTCCGCCCGCGCAAACCCTACTTCCGCTGGATCCAATCATAGACACCCCAATAGCACCCAAAATGGAAACCAACAAAATAGTTCCTTTCTAAATAACATCATCGAAGCAGTCACATCCAGTCTAATCAATTTCATAAATTCCTTAATTCCTACCATAATCAACTCCATCCGAAATTCCATATCTTCACTCCTAACTAATAATAATAGAAATGGCAGAAAATAGATTAAATGGAATAACCTTCATGAATTGGAATGCTAATAGTATTTCTAATAAAAAAATAGAATTTACGCAATTTCTCCATACCTATAATGTTGACGTGGCTTGTGTTACGGAAACGCATTTAAAACCCAGTAATAAGTTCTACTGCCCAGACTTTACTACATATAGAAAAGATAGATCACATAGTAAAGGAGGAGGAGTCTTAATTGCAATCAAATCTAACATAAAACATCACCTCATACCAACACCTAACTACAATGAAATAGAAATAATTGCACTTAATGCTGAAATATTACAAAAATCTTGGACAATTATAACCATTTATAAACCTCCCGATCATAAATTAAATATTGATAGCATCAAAAATCTCTTTCAAACAGGCAATAATGTTTTAATGCTCGGAGACATGAATGCAAAACATATGTCATGGGGTTGTAAAAACAATAACCGGGACGGAACAAAGCTGGCACATATTTTAAATAACTCCACACTGAAAATAATAACAACACCGGAACCTACGTATTACCCACATGATAACTCGAGGAATCCCGACATATTAGACATTGGAATAACCAATTCGTCCCAGAAATTTAACGCTTCTACAATATTTGAGTTAGATTCAGACCACATTCCCATACTCGTAACCTCCCACCAAATTCCTCCCCCTCATGCCCCTTTCCCCAATACAAAAATATGTAAGATCGATTGGATTAAGTTTAAATCAGAATTAAATTCAGTAATACCCAAAATAAAAATACAACAATCCGCCCTCGAGATAGATCAATCAGTATCATTTTTAAATTATATCATCCAAACAGCAACCCAAAATTCGGAATTCAAAACAAGTGATAAGAAGCAAACAAATTACACCAACCTGCCCCCGGAAATAATGCAAATCATAAACATTAAAAACCAAACCAGAAGATTATGGATCCGCTCCAAAAGTAATAGTGTCAAACACGAACTAAACATTATCAGGAATATCTTGAAAAAAGCATTAATTAATCATAAAAATAAGCTATATCATGAACTTATCCAATCTCTCAGTACTCAAAACAACACAATTTGGCAATTTACAAAAAAGATACTCAGGAAAAAAATTATAATTCCTCCAATCAAACTAGCAACAACAACTGCATACACCCCCTTCCAAAAGGCAGAAAATTTCGCCAACTATTTTTCGTCCACTTTTACCACCAACACTACGCAATACCATCCATCTCATCAATTAATTAATAACGCATTTATTACTCCCACGTACGGACCAAACCCAAGAATTAAATTAATATCACCCAAAGAAATAAAAAATATCATATCCAAACTGCCAATTAAAAAAGCTCCTGGTTACGATAGAATAAGTAATATAATAGTTAAACACTTTCCTCCCTCTGCATTGGCCTTCATCACAAATATTTATAATTCGTGTCTCAGAATCGGATATTTTCCTCTAACATGGAAGCACGCGGTCATCTTACCGATTCCTAAACCAAATAAGAACCCCTCATTAGTTGAAAGTTACCGTCCTATTAGTTTGCTCTCTACCCTTGCAAAAATATTGGGAAAAGCTATCCTCACGCGCTTAAAAGCATTCTTAATTCAGACTAATGCAATTCCCAAACAGCAATTTGGATTCACCGAGAAAATCTCTACCAGTCATCAACTTCTACGGCTATCAGAATATATCCACACAGGCTTTCAAAATAAGAAGCACACAGTCGGGATTTTTATTGACATCACCCAGGCCTATGATAGAGTATGGCAATGATATACAAACTAAAAAAGATAGGTACCCCATATTATCTCATACAAATAATGTCCTCCTACCTTGAAAATAGAACGTTTTCAGTCACCGTCAACAGTCATCATTCAAATCCAAGACAAATAAGTGCTGGCTTACCACAGGGATCGCCACTATCCCCTACACTTTTCAATTTATATGTATCCGACCTCCCGAAATTAGACAACATACAAACAGCCCAATTCGCGGATGATACTGCAAATTTCCTAGCCGGTAAGTCATTAGTAAATATCAGAAATT